>JBBGZY010000056.1:3417500-3615000 GCA_037952925.1 Lithobates clamitans | reverse complement strand
TCTCTGTACTGCACAACATGCTCCCAGTCACAGAGACCAGGCTCTCACCGAACGCCCCAGGTCTTGTATTATTGAACAGCAACCAAAACTCCTGATTCCTGATCAGCTGATCACTGTGGTAGATTTTCTATGACAGTGATCAGTCACTGTGCAGCTCGCCCATGTTTTTTTTTTTTTTCTTCTCCTATTGCCAGGAGAGGAAAATGTAAACAAATGTGTGTAAAAAAATAAGGAAAAAAATCGCTAGATTAAGGTTTGATGTAGGTTAGTGTTAGGATCAAGATAAGGGTCAAAGATCAATGACAGGGTAAAAGGTCAGGGTCAGTATATTTTGAGTTGGATTTAAAAAAAATATATTTTTTAAATTAGTATGTCAATTAATATCAATTAATATCAGTGTGTTGTAGGCAGGATGATATTAGTGAAAAATGTGAACTAATGTTTTGGGGCCCTTCTACGGGTACAAACAACAAATAATATACACATATGTGATATCACTGCGATCATTGGGAGCAGAATAATTTATTTTGGGTTGTTCTTTGAAGGTAAGTTATGGTAATATTAAGAAATATATGGATACATTAAAAAAATATATATTTAATTTTTTTTACTATTTTGGGGCAGTTTTTCTTTGATTAAAAAATATAAATCAGGAGATATCTGTATCTAACTTGTCCTGAAAAAACAAGGTATAATGCACCTGGACAAGCAAAGCAGTTGCAATGATATGTACAGTTTTACTAACACATGTCAAAGTTACATAATTGTGTTCAGGTATTAAGATTTGTTTTATCCTCCATCATGAAGGGGTTAATTGATTTTTTTAAACTTTTACTTCTAGGTTGACTTAAATAAAATAGGACCCAAATCTTATTAATTGCAACTTAAAAAGGCACAACAGTTTTAAAATATAGTTTTTTGTGAGCTTCTTTTTTTTGCAGGACCATGCTGCATTGTCGAAAAGTATAATAAAATGTAAAAAAAGAGTGTACAAAAACACTTTAAAACCACAATCCCCCCACCTTTCCCCATGGCCCAAATTGTTCCCCAAAAATTCAAACTATAGACTTTGCCTGGTGTCAGGATGGAATGTGAACACTTGAATAGGCAGCAACAAGAAAGAGACAAGACAGGTTTTTATGTTGCAAAAAAAATAGGATGTATTATCTGAGAGACAATAGACATACATATTTTTCAGTGGCTGGCAGTCTGAGCTCCACATTGTCCAACCTTTTTGCACTTCAACCCCTCTGTGGCAGATTCACAGTCAACATTTCCTTTTTTTGTTCTTTTTTTTATGTCATACTTATTGATATATTTTCTGTAATTTTCTGGTATTGATGCTGTTGTTAGGCTACATAGCAAAGGCCAGAATTTTGCAATTCTTATATATATATATATACAGTATCTCACAAAAGTGAGTACACCCCTCACATTTTTGTAAATATTTTATTATATCTTTTCATGTGACAACACTGAAGAAATTACACTTTGCTACAATGTAAAGTAGTGAGTGTACAGCTTGTATAACAGTCTAATTTGCTGTCCCCTCAAAATAACTCAACACACAGCCATTAATGTCTAAACTGCTGGCGAGTACACCCCTAAGTGAAAATGTCCAAATTGGGCCCAATTAGCCATTTTCCTCCCCAGTGTCATGTGACTCGTTAGTGTTGCAAGGTCTCAGGTGTGAATGGGGAGCAGGTGTGTTGAATTTGGTGTTATCGCTCTCACTCTCTCATACTGGTCACTGGAAGTTCAACATGGCACTTCATGGCAAAGAACTCTGAGGATCTGAAAAAAATAATTGTTGCTCTACATAAAGATGGCCTAGGCTATAAGAAGATTGCCAAGACCCTGAAACTGAGCTGCAGCAGTAGCCAAGACCATACAGCGCTTTAACAGGACAGGTTCCACTCAGAACAGGCCTCACCATGGTCGACCAAAGAAGTTGAGTGCACATGTTCAGCGTCATATCCAGAGGTTGTCTTTGGGAAATAGATGTATGCAGTGCTGCCAGCATTGCTGCAGAGGTTGAAGGGGTAGGGTGTCAGCCTGTCAGTGCTCAGACCATACATCACACACTGCATCAAATTGGTCTGCATGGCTGTTGTCCCAGAAGGAAGCCTCTTCTAAAGATGATGCACAAGAAAGCCCACAGTTTGCTGAAGACAAGCAGACTAAGGACATGGATTACTGGAACCATGTCCTGTGGTCTGATGAGACCAAGATAAATGTATTTGGTTCAGATGGTGTCAAGCTCTTGTGGTGGCAACCAGGTGAGGAGTACAAAGACAAGTTTGTCTTGCCTACAGTCAAGCATGGTGGTGGGAGTGTCATGGTCTGGGGCTGCATGAGTGCTGCCGACACTGGCGAGCTACAGTTTGTTGAGGGAACCATGAATGCCAGCATGTACTGGGGCATACTAAAGCAGAGCATGATCCCCTTCCTTCAGAGACTGGGCAGCAGGGAAGTATTCCAACATGATAACAACCCCAAACACACCTCCAAGACGACCACTGTCTTGCTAAAGAAGCTGAAGGTAAAGGTGATAGACTGGCCAATCATGTCTCGAGACCTAAATCCTATTGAGCATCTGTGGGGCATCCTCAGACGAAAGGTGGAGGAGCACAAGATCTCTAACATCCACCAGCTCATGGAGCAGTGGAAGGGGACTCCAGTGGCAACCTGTGAAGCTTTGGTGAACTCCATGCTCAAGAGGGTTAGGGCAGGGCTGGAAATATTGGTGGCCACACAAAATATTGACACTTTGGGTCCAATTTGGCCATTTTCACGTAGGGGTGTACTCACTTTTGTTGCCAGCGGTTTAGACATTAATGGCTGTGTGTTGAGTTATTTTGAGGGGACAGCATATTTACACTGTTATACAAGCTGTACACTCACTACTTTACATTGTAGCAAAGTGTAATTTTTTCAGTGTTGTCACATGAAAAGATATAATAAAATATTTACAAAAATGCGAGGGGTGTACTCACTTATGTGAGATACTGTATATACACACATTATATATACACACAGTATATTTCTTTATACACAGGAGGAAGGGCAGGCGGCAACAAATGAAAGGTGGAAATTCTAAAGTCAAGCAGCAGAAGAAAGTAAACAAAGAATCTTACTGCCATAGATTGCCAACCATACTGCAATACGTTTATATATGTTACGATTTGCAAGTGGTTACCAGGGTTATGGTTGAAGCTATCAGTCATAACTCCAGTATTTTTTTTTCAGCCAGCAACTGGCATTCTCATAAAAGTGGTCCAAGCAGCTCTTTAGCCGGTGGATCGCTTTCAGAAGTGGCGGGGGGGACATCTCCCTCTTCCTGCCACTCATTGGTGTTACTGTTTTTACCTGTGCACCCAAGAAACAATCTGAGAGTGTAGCCGGCTGGTCACAGAGGCTAACAGAGACCAGATTGTCTCTGATCGCCTCTATGGCCTTGGAGGACCTGAGCAATGTAACTAAGGCGGAAGTAAACTATTTATTTTTTTAAAGCACAAAATCAAAAATGTTTTTGATCTTTTGTTTTTAATGGTACTGGAGAGATTTGGGGTCTTTTAGACCCCAGATCTCTCCATAAAGAGGGCCTGTCATCCTTATTTCTATTACAAGGAATGTTTACATTCCTTGTAATAGGAATACACATGATAAAAAAAAAATAATAATGGGACAGTGTAAAAATAAATAAGAAAAAAATGTAAAGTGCCCCCATCCCTCAGTGCTTGTGTGCAGAAGCGAATGCATAAACAAGTTGCACACGCATATGTAAACAGTGTTCAACAAACAATCTGACAGTGCAGCCGGCTGGTCACAGAGGTTAACAGAGACCAGATCACCTCTGATCGCCTCTATGGTCTTGGAGGAATGGAGCTACGTCACAATTTTTTTAATATTTTGCTTTTAAAGGTAAAGGAGAGATCTGGGGTCTTTTTGACCCCAGATCTCTTCATAAAGAGGACCTGTCATCCTTATTTCTATTACAAGGAATGTTTACATTCTTTGTAATGGGAATAAACATGATAAAATAAATAAGTAAAGGCACAGTGTAAAAATAAAGAGGGAAGAAAATGTAAAGCTCCCCCATACCTCCGTGCTTGTGCGCAGAATTGAATGCATACGCAAGTCGCGCACGCATATGTAAACGGTGTTCACAACACACGTGAGGTATCACCGCGAACATTAGAGCAAGAGCAATATTTCTAATGCTAGATCTTCTCTGTAATTCTAAGCAGGTAACCTGTAAACAAATTGAAATCTTGGATCCAATGGAGATTTTTAAGTACCATAGTTTGTCGCTGTGACAAACTGCCTGGCAGGCGGTGCGGAAGGCGTCGTGATAGACAATGGATCTACATGGGGGGACACTGTTTTTTTTATTTTTAGTAAGGGAATTGTCAAAAATTGCCAAAAACTGCCTCCTGTTTTTATTTATTTTTACACTTTTTTTGGTGAATGGGAAGGGGTACTAATCTAATTAAACAGTAAGCTTATTAACAACTAGTCACCCAGATAAGCCTAGGTGACTCAGGGCAGTGCCCAGACAATTGTGCACCAGTTCCCCAGAAAGAAGACCCAGGGCTGTCCAAATCTCGTTAACCAACTTCACTTGTGTAATATGTCCACTGGACAAGTCATCATAAGACAAACTCATAAAATGTTCCAGCAGTCTGAAGAAGTGGAATTTATTTATCCTCATAGATTTATTGAGGAAGATTGCTGATAAATATTTCTGTCCTATGTGGAGGAGCTTTTCCAACTCAATCTGCATGATGGCTACCATATTTCCTCTTACCATTAACCTGTACAAGATTAATGTTACACCTTTCCATCCATTCCAGAAGGGAAGTTTTATTGTCCTGATTCAGAGAATGAATACAAGCCTCACTCTCAATGTTCATCACATTGATGTCCATCATTGGAGAATGACCTGCTCTCTCCATGGGATTAGAGGCTGAACTGAGCTCTTTTCAATGCTCTGACCAGAAGACGCAGACAAAATTCCTGGTCTCCTCCATGGGCCATAATCAGTGGGTATAAAGGCTAGCCCCTAGTCCCCTCCTGTCCTGGTTGGGTCTGTCACAGTCGCCATTCCACAAGCGTACGCAATTTTAAAGCGCGACATGTTAGGTATCTATTTACTAGGTGTAACAGAATCTTTCAAATGTTGCCAAAAATAGGGTAAATATTGTGTTTTATCTTTTTTTAGTTTATTAGAGTGTATTTTTTCCAAAAAAAATTGCGTTTAAAAAAAACGCTGCACAAATACCATGTGACATAAAAAAATGCAACGATTGACATTTTATTCCCTAGGGTCTCTCCTAAAAAAAATATAATGCTTGGGGGTTATCAGTAATTTTCTCACAAAAAATATATATATGGATTTAAACTTGTAAACAAAAAGTGCCAGAAAAGGCTTGGACTTCAAATGGTTAAATCAGGACTTACCAAAACATTTTAAATAGAGGTATAAAAGGAGACATAGAGGTGATGCATGTGGAAATTGTAATGCCCTGTACACACGATAGGATTTTCCGATGGAAAATGTGTGATAGGACCTTGTTGTCGGAAATTCCAACCGTGTGTAGGCTCCATCACACATTTTCCATAGGAATTTCCAACACACAAAGTTTGAGAGCTTGCTATAAAATTTTCTGACAACAAAATCCGTTGTGGGAAATTCCGATCGTGTGTACACAAATCCGACACACAAAGTGCCACGCATGCTCAGAATAAATTAGAAAAAATGAAAGCTATTGGCTACTGCCCCGTTTATAGTCCCGATGTACATGTTTTACGTCACCACGTTCAGAACGATCGGATTTTCGACAACTTTGTGTGACCGTGTGTATGCAAGACAAGTTCGAGCCAACATCCGTCAGAAAAAATCCATGGATTTTGTTGTCGGAATGTCCGATCAATGTCCGACCATGTGTACAGGGCATAAGTGGTTTGTGCTGTTGCTCTTCCACCATCATGTCCTCTTATTTTTCCTCCAATCCCACATTACTTCTGCCAAGTTGAAGCATTCTTTGGTGTCTTTTTTACACAATGAAACACTCAATCGTATGAGAAAGGCAGCCTGGAGATGTTTTGTAAACCTGTTTTTTTGTTGTTTTAATTTGATAAAGACTTTTTCTTATTACTCTTCCCAGTTGCAAAGCAGCCACTTGCAGACAAGTGTTGCTAATACACCCTTTTACCCTCATTTGTGCAAAGCAGCCATTTGCCTGCAAGAGCTGCTCCTCCTCATGGGCACAGAACAACGACTGGCCTGCAAGGGGTGATAATCTGCCCTTTTCTTCCTCCTCAAGGGTGCAGAGCAGCCAGACTTTCTGTAGCTGCTCATTCGATCTTTTACTTCTCTTCGTCCTCAAGGGTGAATAACTGCCAATTGCCAGCAAGTGTGCTCATGCACCATTTTCTTCCTTCTCAAGGCAACAGAGCAGCCACTTTATTTTACAGTGCTGGTAATGTTCTTTTTCCTCCTCAAGAATTGAGGAGAAAAATTGAAGCCACTTACCTATAATGCTTCTAATGTGCCATTTTTTTCTGCTGTCTGTCCCTAACCACTTGAGCTGCCTAAAGATTTTCACCCTCCATGACCGGGCCATTTTTTTCTATTCTGCACTGTGCTATTTTAACTGGCAATTTCATGGTCATGGAACACTGTATGCAAATTAAATTTATATTTTTCTTTCACCCAAATAGAGCATTCTTTTGGTGGTATTTGAACAACACTGGCTTTTTTTATTTTTTACTATATTAACAAAACATTTTGAAAAAAAAAAGAATATTTTCTACTTTCTGTTATAAAACATATCCAATAACATCAAATTTCTTCATACATTTTGGCAAAAATGTATTCTTCTACATGTCTTTGGTAAAAAAAAATCCCAACAAGTGTGTATTAATTGGTTTGTGTGAAAGTTATAGCATCTACAAACTATGGTGTATACAGTGCTTTGAAAAAGTATTCATACCTCTTGGAATTTTCCACATTTTGTCCTGTTACAACCAAAAACGTAAATGTATTTTATGTGATAGACCAACACAAAGTGGCACATAACTGTGAAGTGGAAGGAAAATGATAAATGGTTTTCAAAATTTTTTACAAATAAATATCTGAAAAGTGTGGCATGCATTTGTATTCAACCCCCTTTACTCTGATACCCCTAAATAAAATCTAGTGGAACATATTGCCTTCAGAAGTCACCTAATTAGTAAATAGAGTCCACCTGTGTGTAATTTAATCTCAGTATAAATAGGTGCAACCCCCCCATCTCTTTCCCTCCCTTCCTTCCCTAAATATGCTTATTAGCTTTATATTCAAGAGCTATCCATTTTTCAACCGAGTTTCAGAGTATACTCTCTATATTTGTTTTGTTTATCTTTAGCATATTATACATAACACACTATGGTTTTTTGCTCTCTTCTAATTACCACCTGTTATGATCGTGTGTACACAGCATACCTGTTATGCCGCATACACACGATCAGAATTTTCGCCGTAAAAACCTTGGATGGTTTTTCCAACAGAATTCCGCTCAAGCTTGGCTTGTATACACACGGTCACACAAAAGTTCTCTGAACTTTCGACCGTCAAGAACGTGGTGATGTACAACACGTACGACGGCAGTAGAAAAGGGAAGTTCCATATGAAGTGCACCGCCCTTTGGGCTCCTTCTGCTAATCTCGTGTGTATCTTGTGTTAGTAAAAGTTTGGCGAGAGACGATTTGTACTTTTCAGATCGTTACTGCTCTTCAGTTTGTGCTTGTGGGTTCAATGTCAAATTAACAAGGGACAGCAACCTCCTTGAGGTTAAAAAAAAAAAATCACTATAAAAAATAATTCTAAACATTATTATGGAGATCTGACTTTAAAAACTATAAATATTATTAAGGAGATCACAAGAAATAATAAGGAAATAAGTTTGTCAGAACTCTGTGTGAATATCAGCAGTAAAACAACTTTGTTCTTCTAGCATTATAAAGAACAAAAGAATGCGCTGCAATAAAAGATCCAAAAATGTACAGTGTGACAAATGTGCTATCTCCATTACGAACGCTAGTTTTACCAGACCGAACGTACCGACCTCGTACTTGATTCTGAGCATGCATGTTTTTTTGCGCGTTGGAATTGCATACAGACAAATGGAATTTTCAATAGGAACTTTTTCCGACGGAAAAATAGAGAACCTGCTCTCAATCTTTTGCTGGCGGAAATTCCACCAGCAGAAGTCCGATGGAGCATACACACGGTAGGAATTTCTGACCAAAAGCTCACATTGGACTTTTGCTGGCGGAGTTTCCGATTGTGTGTACACGGCATTAGAGTCTGCAAAAGACTTAAGACTGGGGCTGAGGTTCACCTTCCAGCAGGACAACATCCAGCCACAGCTATAATGGAATGGTTTAGATCAAACATATTATTGTGTTAGAATGGGCCAGTCAAAGTCCAGACCTAAATCCAATTGAGAATCTGTGGCAAGACTTGAAAATTGCTGTTCACAGGCACTCTTCATCCAATCTGACACAGCCTGAGCTTTTTTGCAAAGAAAAATGGGCAAAAATATCACTCTCTAGATGTACAAAGCTGGTAGAGAAACACCCAAAAAGACTTGCAGCTGTAATTGCAGCGAAAGGTGGTTCTACAAAGTATTGACTGTGGGGGGGCTGAATACAAATGCACGCCACACTTTTCACCTATTTATTTGTAAAAAATCTTGAAAACCATTTATCATTTTCCTTCCACTTCACAATTATGTGCCACTTTGTGTTGGCACTAGCACTATATATATATATAGATATATATATCTGGATATATCTAGATATATATATTGTAGCAGAGCATCCCAGAGAGAGCCAGGAAAAGTCCTGTTGGGGGTTTATACATCTCCCAGGCCCCTCATATACGTTCAGGGATCTCTGATTCATGGTCCACTTCGGGTCTTGGTCCTCTCCCCCAGGCTAATTTAAGCTCACCTGAGCAGACAGCCTTTGCTCTCTGCCTGGGAAACACAGACAACACTGGTCTGTGAGAGCAAAAAGGTTGGTAAAAAGCTGTTAAGCAGTTTATGGGGAAACTGACAAGCGGTAGGCTTGCTCAGCCTGGTAGTTAGGGCCTGCATAGTGTGTAGTTAGAGCCGAGACACGGCTAGGTTTTTGTTTGGCTATTTTGTTCTGTTTGGGTTTTTTTTAACACTGTACAGCACCTCTATAGACTTGTAAATATCACCATTAAACACTTTACTGTTTGTCACTACTTCCTTATTCTGGTATCTGTGCCTGAAAGCCTGCTTTTCTCAGGGTGCTTTTGTACCTGCTTCCTGTATACCCCTCACATTTTTCATATATTTTTCATATATTTTCTGTAATTTTCTGGTATTGATGCTGTTGTTAGGCTACATAGCAAAGGCCAGGCAATTTTGCAATATATATATATATATATATATATATATATATATATATATATATATATATATATATACAGTATCTCACAAAAGTGAGTACACCCCACACATTTTTGTAAATATTTTATTGTATCTTTTCATGTGACAACACTGAAGAAATTACACTTTGCTACAATGTAAAATAATGAGTGTACAGCTTGTATAACAGTGTAAATGTGATGTTCCCTCAAAACACCTCAACACACAGCCATTAATGTTTAAACCACTGGAAACAAAATTGAGTACACCCCTAGGTGAAAATGTCCAAATTGGGCCCAATTAGCCATTTTCCCTCCCCAGTATCATGTGACTCGTTGGTGTTACAAGGTCTCAGGTGTGAATAGGGAATAGGTGTGTTAAATTTGCTGTTATCGCTCTCATACTGGGGACTGGAAGTTCAAATTGGCACCTCATAGCAATTAACTCTCTGAGGATCTGAAAAAAATAATTGTTGCTCTACATAAAGATGGCCTAGGCTATAAGAAGATTGGCAAGACCCTGAAACTGAGCTGCAGCACGGTGGCCAAGACCATACAACGGTTTAACAGGTCAGGTTTCAATCAGGTTTCAATCAGAACAGGCCTCTCCATGGTCGACCAAAGAAGTTGAGTGCACATGCTCAGCGTCATATCCAGAGGTTGTCTTTGGGAAATAGAAAAATACTATATATATATATATATATACTATATAGGATACTATATAGGTATAAGGTGCCACGTCCCATTCATATTGGAAAAAGTTCAATAAGGAGAGCTTGGACTTTTTAGGCACAACAACATAAAGATTACAAAAATATAAATTTGTTTAGAGAAAATGACAAACCATGTATAAAAACACACTAATAAAAAAAAACATTGAAGGGAATATAGCACTAACTATAACTGACTTATTGCTACATGGAATCTGACAACAAATATATTTTCTGTATAGTAATGGTGAATCCAAGAGTACAGTTATATTGCAGTGAAGTAATATCTTGCTCTACATGTTACGCGTCTTGCGTTTCTTCAGGAGCATTTGAATAGAAAAAGTAGAAACAGTAAGTGGCAGAAAAAGGGAAGAAATGAGCACTAGCACAGGTCCCCCTTCATAATACACAATGTCACAGGTTAAGAAGAGCCATTGATTGCAGACTCCCCCCAGAGAGAAAGAGTGTGTCTTGCCCACAGTCAAGCATGGTGGTGGGAGTGTCATGGTCTGGGGCTTCATGAGTGCTGCCGACACTGGGGAGCTACAGTTCATTGAGGGAACCATGAATGTCGACATGTACTATGACATACTGAAGCCGAGCATGATATCTTCCCTTCAGAGACTGGGCCACAGGGCAGTATTCCATCATGATAATGACCACAAACACACCTCCAAGACGACCACTGCCTTGCTAAAGAAGCTGGGGGTAAAGGTGATGGCCTGGGCCAAGCATGTCTCCAGACCTAAACCCTATTGAGTATCTGTGGGGCATCCTCAAACGGAAGGTGGAGGAGCGCAAGGTCTCTAACATCCACCAGCTCCATGATGTCATCATGGAGGAGTGGAAGAGGACTCCAGTGGCAACCTGTGAAGCTCTGGTGAACTCCATGCTCAAGAGGGTTAAGGCAGTGCTGGAAAATAATGGTGGCCACACAAAATATTGACACTTTGGGCCCAATTTGGACATTTTCACCCTCCACTTTTGTTGCCAGTGGTTTAGACATTAATGGCTGTGTGTTGAGTTATTTTGAGGGGACAGCAAATTTACACTGTTATACAAGCTGTACACTCATTACTTTACATTGTAGCACAGTGTCATTTCCTCATATGTATATATTGGAAAATCAATCAATTCTGATGTACTGGCGGCCAATCTAATTTCTTGAGGCCCTTAAAATGCCAGGACAGTACAAATACCCCCTAAATAACCCCTTTTTTGCAAGTTGACAGTCTTAGGTATTTAGTGATTCCCCATATACACGGTCGGATTTTCCAACGGAAAATGTGTGATAGGACCTTGTTGTCGGAAATTCGGACCGTGTGTACGCTCCATCACACATTTTCCGACACACAAAGTTTGAGAGCAGGCTATAAAATTTTCCGACAACAAAATTCATTGTCGGAAATTCCGATCATGTGTACACAAATCCGACGGACAAAGTGCCACGCATGCTCAGAATAAATAAAGAGATGAAAGCTATTGGCCACTGCCCCGTTTATAGTCCCAACGTACGTGTTTTACGTCACCCCTTTCAGAACGATCAGAGTTTCCGACAACTTTGTGTGACCGTGTGTATGCAAGACAAGTTTGAGCCAACATCCGTCGGAAAAAATCCTAGGATTTTGTTGTCGGAATGTCCGAACAAAGTCCGACCTTGTGTACGGGGCATAAGAGGCATGGCGAGTTTTTTAAAGTTGGAATTTTATAATTTTATGTCATAATTTTTTTGAGGAATGAAGAAATTACATTTTTTTTTCTTTTACATACTCTCGCCAGTTCATTACAGCATCATCATATGACTGTTGTGTTGGTGATCAGAGTAATTCGGTGTCATCATAGTAACACTTTACTACTGGGGGGAGGTGGGGTTGGACAATCCAGGAACTGTAAAGCACTATACATATCAGATTGTCTGCTGATTTTTGTCTTCAGATTTACCAAAACCATGTAGTGCAAGGGCCTGCCTGATTGCATACAAATTGAAACTCCTAAGGTTTGACCTCATATTATATGGTTTTGGTAAATCCGAAGGAAAAAATCAGCAGAAAATTTGATAGTGTGTATGGGGCTTAACAGCAATGTTACATTCATAACAGCTGTGATTACTAGTGATCTGTGATTGGCTATAGCTTATCACATGGTGCAGGTTGCTGTGATTGGCCTAGGTAACATGTAATAGCTGAGGGCTAATCACAGCATAGAAAACACAGCTGTTATGAATGATTTCATACATTACAGTTTTGTTGACATTGTGATTCCCCGGCCGATCAAAGTGGCAACCGTGGGATCGTCATGAGTACGTTACTTAGCCTGTAGCTACCGCCCTCTGTATATGTACTGCGGGCTGTCAGCAACTGGTTAAAGATGCATTGCAGTCACTTGTCTTCAAGTTCAGCTTATGCACCCCTTTCCTGCTAATCCTGCCATAGTCCCACTAACTGTCTATAAGGACTCAGTGACATTTTTTGATCACTGCTATTCCCAGAGCCTATCCACAATACTTTACTATTTTTTGGAACTTTTAATGTATCTGTTGCTGCAGCAGTAGAAAAAAATTGTCCCTAACTCTATGACCAGCGTCTTAGTGCCTGCTTTGCCAAATACCTCTTTCCAGGAGTTTGCTGCACCACAAGGTCAGGTACCTAGTCATTATTTTTCCCAGAAGGCCATTCCCCAGCTGCCATTTTTATGAACAGAAGGCCAACCCTGCCATCCACCAGTATCTGAGGCTGTTCCTGACCTGGTCAAGCAAACAAAGGCAGTACAGTAATGCAAACTGGGTACTACCTTGGACCAGAAGGAAGTCCTAGAGCTTAACATTTTCTCCCTATGCAAAAGCAAAAAGTGTTGGTTGCAAGATATGGCTACCAGCTCAGAAACTCAGCATGCAGAGGTGATGGCTACAAAGAATACCAGTCAGAGAAAAAAGCAGTGGTGGTAACCTCATTTCATTTAAGAGGTCCTAAAATGACCAACCAGCCACACATAATATTTACTGAATTTAATGCTACACAAAACATGATGTACTTCAGAAAACTTCCAAAGTCTGGAGACACATTACACGAGACTGCTAGAGATCAATGCTAGTACAGCCCCTACAAAAACCAATTTGAGCTCCACACAGCCCCTTTAAAAACTACATGTGGCACATGTAATATTCCCCTCAGCAATATCCATTATCAAAACATAAACATTAAGTGAGATAAAAATTAAAGTATGATAGTGTGAAAGAAACCTCAGATTGGGCATCTCTCTCAGGGAGGTTGAGAGAGAAAGGTCTCTAATAGTGGAAAAGACCATTTCTGAAGAGCAGAGAGAACCAGATTAGGCCTTATTTAAAGGGTAGCTCTACTTTTGTGGGAGAACAATTAGCAAATAAAGTGTAGTATAGTGTACACAATTGTGACACAAGTCATATTGTAATTGAATGTTATTAAAAATTACCTTCAGTCTGCAGTGCTGTAGTTTTCTGTAAAATGCAATGCAATATGGCAGCCTGGAGGTATTCAATGCACAGATGGAGTACAGAACACTAGGGATGAGCTTGATGTCCGGGTTAAACATAAGTTTGACTCGAACATCGGGTGTTCGCCCGCTCGCTGAAGAGCGAACATTATGGGGTGTTTGCGGCAAATTCAAGTGCTGTGGAATGCCTCATAATGCACTGCGACATCGCAGTGCATTGCTGTATGATGATTGGCCAAAGCATGCACCTGACCTGTATGCTTTTAGCCAATCACAGCTCCCTCTGCTTAGAGAGCCATAATTGGCCAAAGGCAGGTTGCCTTTGGCCAATCATGGCTCAGGGGGACTATGTCCACGCCCCACACTATATAAGGCTGCTTACACGGCGGCCGTGTGTAGTGTTATTGGTGACAGAGAGATAGCTTGATTTAGATTAAGCAGGCAGGCTATTCAGTTAGTGGCAGTGTATTTGATATATATATATACAGTCAGTCTAGTATATATATATATATATATATATATATATATATATATATATATATATATATATATATATATATATATATACATTTTGGTAAATATTTTCTTATATCTTTTCATGTGACAACACTTAAGAAATTACACTTTGCTACAATGTAAAGTAGTGAGTGTACAGCTTTTATAACAGTGTACATTTGCTATCCCCTCAAAATAACTCAACACACGGCCATTAATGTCTAAACTCCTGGCAACAAAAGTGAGTACACCCATAAGTGGAAATGTCCAAATTGGGCCCAAAGTGTCAATATTTTGTGTGGCCACCATTATTTTCCAGCACTGTCTTAACCCTCTTGAGCATGGAGTTCACCAGAGCTTCACAGGTTTCCACTGGAGTCCTCTTCCACTCCTCCATGACAACATCTTGGAGCTGGTGGATATTAGAGACCTTGTACTCCTCCACCTTCCATTTGAGCATGCCCCACAGAATAGGGTTTAGGTCTGGAGACATGATTGGCCAGTCCATCACCTTTACCATCAGCTTCTTTAGCAAGGCAGTGGTCGTCTTGGAGGTGTGTTTGGGGTTGTTATCATGTTGGAATACTGCCCTGTGGTCCAGTCTCCGAAGGGAGGGAATCATGCTCTGCTTCAGTATGTCACAGTACATGTTGGCATTCATGGTTCCCTCAATGAACTGTAGCTCCCCAGTGCCGGCAGCACTCATGCAACCCCAGACCATGACACTCCCACCACCATGCTTGACTGTAGGCAAGACACACTTGTCTTTGCACTCCTCACCTCGTTGCTAAAATAAGTTTATCTTGGTCTCATCACACCACAGGACATGGTTCCAGTAATCCATGTCCTTAGTCTGCTTGTCTTCAGCAAACTGTTTGCAGGCTTTTTTGTGCATCATCTTTAGAAGAAGCTTCCTTCTGGGATTATTAATAATATGACAGCAATGCAGACCAATTTGATGCAGTGTGCGATGAATGGTCTGAGTACTGACAGGCTGACCCCCCACACCTTCAACCTCTGCAGCAATGTTGGCAGTGCCTCTATTTCTCAAGGACAACCTCTGGATATCTGGATATGATGCAGAGCATGCGCACTCAACTTGTATGGTCAACCATGGCGAGGCCTGTTCTGTTAAACCACTGTATGGTCTTGGCCACCGTGCTGCAGCTCAGTTTCAGGGTCTTGGCAATCTTCTTATAGCCTAGGCCATCTTTATGTAGAGCAACAATTCTTTTTTTTCAGATCCTCAGAGAGTTCTTTGCCATGAGGTGCCATGATGAACTTCCAGTGACCAGTATGAGAGAGTGAGAGCGATAACACCAAATTTAACACACCTGCTCCCCATTTACACCTGAGACCTTGTAACACTAACGAGTCACATGACACCGGGGAGGGAAAATGGCTAATTGGGCCCAATTTGGACATTTTTACTTAGGGGTGTACTCACTTTTGTTGACAGCAGTTTAGACATTAATGGCTGTGTGTTATTTTGAGAGGACAGCAGATTTACACTGTTATACAAGCTGTACACTCACTACTTTACATTGTAGCAAAGTGTCATTTCTTCAGTGTTGTCACATAAAAAAATATTTACAAAAATGTGAGGTGTGTACTCACTTATAATGCCCCGTACACACGGTCGGACTTTTTCGGACATTCCGACAACAAAATCCTAGGATTTTTTCCGACGGATGTTGGCTTAAACTTGTCTTGCATACACACGGTCACACAAAGTTGTTGGAAAATCCGATCGTTCTGAACGCGGTGACGTAAAACACGTACGTCGGGACTATAAATGGGGCAGTAGCCAATAGCTTTCATCTCTTTATTTATTCTGAGCATGCGTGGCACTTTGTCCGTCGGATTTGTGTACACACGGTCGGAATTTCCGACAATGGATTTTGTTGTCGGAAAATTTTATATCCTGCTCTCAAACTTTGTGTGTCGGAAAATCCGATGGAAAATGTGTGATGGAGCCTACACACGGTCGGAATTTCCGACAACAAGGTCCTATCACACATTTTCCGTCGGAAAATCCGACCGTGTGTACGGGGCATAAGAGATACCGTATATACTCTGCATTTAGCATAGCCCATATATACAGTGTCTCCTCTATATTCAGTCAGTGCAGGCAGTGTAATAATATATATATATATATATATATATATATATATATATATATATATATATATATACTCTGCATCCAGTGTAGCATATATCTACAGTGCATTTTGTGGTGTGCTGTTTCTAATACACTTCAGGCGGTGTACACACTATCTAATACAGTGTGTACAGTGTCTACTACACTTCTGGTGGTGTACACAGTATAAAATACAGTGCAGCCATTGTACAGTTTCTAATACAGTGCAGGCAGTGTACACAGTATCTAATATAGTGTGTACAGTTTCTACTACACTTCTGGTGGTGTACGCAGTAAACAATACAGTGCAGCCGCAGTACAGTTTCTAATACTGTGTAGGCGGTGTACGCAGTATCTAATACGGTGTGTACAGTTTCTACTACACTTTTGGTGGTATTTAATTGCTGCTGGGTTTTTTATTTTTTGCTAAATAAAACAAAAAAGGACCGAAAATTTTGAAAAAAAAACAAAACTGTTTCATAGTTTGTTTTAAAATTTTCTTCTTCATTGATGTGCGCTGATGAGGCTGCACTGATGGGCACTGATAGGCTGCGTTCATGAACACTGATAAGCGGCACTGATAAGGTGGCACTAATGGGCACTGATAGGTGGCACTGATAAGCACTGATGAGGCGGCACTGATAGGTGGCACTGAGAGGGGGGACTGATGGGTGGCACTGATGGGTACTGATGGTTGGCACTGATGTGTGATACTGAAGGGCACTGATAGGTGGCATTGAAGGGCACTGATAGGTGGCACAGATAAGCGACACTGATAGATGGCACTGATGGGCACTGATGATCACTGATGGATGGAACTGATGGGCACTGGTAGGTGACACTGAAAGACGGCACTGATCCGTGGCACTGAATATGAGACACTGATGGGCATTGATTGGCAGCACTGGTGGGCATTGGTAGGTGGCACTCTGGGCACTAGTAGGTGGCACTTGTGGGTGCTGATAGGTGGCACTGGTAGGTGGCACAGTGGGCACTGGCAGCTGACACTGGTGGGCACAGAAAATGCAGCTGCAGCTCTCTGTGTGAGGGACCGATGTCCCTCTGACAGAAGCCGGTGATCTTTTTTTTTCCCTCACTGATTACCGAGCTTCTGTTTACATCACGTGATCAGCTGATCACATGGTAAGGGGCCAGGATTGACCCCTTACTCTGATCTGTGATCAGCCGAGTCTCATAGACTCGGTGATCACAGAGCGCACTATGCACGACCCACAGGGACGTGCAGACAGCGCTTGCTCAGGAGTATGTCCATGGACGCCCTACCGGCAGTTAAGACCCACGCTGTAGCCGTCTTACGGCTATAGCGCGGGCGGCAAGTAGTTAAAAAATTTTAATTGTGCTTATATGTTTTCAGAAACTCAAATGCAATGTAACAAAGCATGGCCAGCATGTAGGCTCGAGCATGGTGACATTACTCTCTACCTCTGCCCGGTGTGTTTCCCCACAACTAGCATCTTCTAGGATTGCATTTAACCCCGTGGCACACAAATATGCGACCTCTCCATGCCTGGTCCTCAGCACCTGCACATTTTTATTCTTCTGTCTCCTTTTCAGCACATGCTCATTTTTATTCTGAATAACACCCTGACCTACTAATTTACCCCTGTACTTATTCTCTTGGAAGGGGGCAGTTATCTGGGGGCTTCTTGTGGTCTGATATTGTAGAGATAGGGGTCACATGATCACTTTCCTCTATTTTTTCTGGCCAAACAGGCCAGATAACGACCTGGTACGAAATCTGAGGGCAACCTCATGCCTTTTTGTTAGTAGTACACATTAAAAAAGTATGGGGTTTCCCTGAATATATTAACCAGCCCCCTAGGATCAATGGATGTGGGGGGGAACTTATAGGAATCTGGGAGGCCCCTTTATAATAAGAGATATTTTTATTGGATATGTTTTGTAGCAGAAAGTAAAAAAAATATTGTTGTTTTTTTTTTTTTTAAATCTCAGTCTTTTTTTTGTTTATAGCGCAAAAAATACAAAATGCAGCGGTGATCAAATACCACCAAAAGAAAGCTCTATTTGTGGGAAAAATGACATAAATCATACATTTTATTTGGGTACAGTGTTGCATGACCGCGCAATTGTCAGTTAAAGTAATTAAAGTAATGCAGTGCCTTATTGCAAAAGGTGGCCTGGTCATGGGGGGGGGGGGGTAACGGCTATAATATTAACAAACCCCTTAGGATCTTGGATGAGGTCACTGACCATATTTTTGCCAAAGACTTCACCTAGGGATAGTTTTCTAAAGGAAACTATATTGTTCTGTGCTGTTTCAAATTTCACTTTTGTTCACGTTTAAATACAAAAAAAAGACATGTTAAAAAATTGTAGCTAGCATCAATTAAGAAATTTATGGTGTGAAAAAACAGCTGTGACTTGGTATCTGTGTAGTGCATGCACACAGAGACAGGCTGTGAAACAATATATTGCACGTCAGCAACATTTAGGAAATATTCCCTGTGAATAAAATATACAGCCTGCTATCAGTGTATTGCATGTAGACAAGGACGTGCTTAAACAAAAATAAATTGCAGCCTGCAACAACTAGAAAATATGCCCACTGAAAAAAACACATGATGCTAGTTATCAGTGTATTGCATGTGGGAAGAGACAGCCTGTAAAAAAAAAACTGCAGCTAGAAAAATAGGAGATGTAGCCTATGAAAAAAACTCAAAAAAACACTTGCAACCTCTTATGAGTCTAGTGAATGTAGACAGGCTCTAAAGAAGCTGCAGAACAACAGCAGCAGCATTAAAGTAAGTTACCATAAATATTTTTTTCTATACATGTGTATTTTATAAATCATCATAGTCTCCATCATCTTCATGTACTTCTTCTATATGAAGTACCTGGTTAATCCTGTCAGTCACCTTTCGTCCTTGTCCTAAACTGACCACACAAGGCACAGGAGCTGATCTGTGTTAGCGTGGCCAGTTTTTATCCCTTGGCTGGCCATTCAGCAGTACAGGACACTGTGCAGACATATAGCGTGCCTGTATTGGACAATTTTTTCAGCCGCCAGGCCCACTGATTAATCACAGTCTGCCTCTGGCACACACCCCCTCCCAATCACAGCCTGTTTCGTGAACATGCCCCCTGCTCAAGCACAGCCTAAATCTTGTCTCAGACTGAAGAGACTATGGAACACAGGCACAATGTGTGTCTGCAGTGTCCTGTAACATTTTCCCACTATCAGGTAGAAGCGATGCATGTTCACGTGACAGAAATGTTTAATCAGTTATGCATAGTTTTACCTGCATAGTTATAACTGTATTATAAAATGTCTACAGGTGCATCTAAAAAATGTGAATATCATCAAAAAGTTGATTTATTCCAGTAATTCAATTCAAAAAGTGAAACTCATATATCATATAGATTCATTAAACACAGTGATATATTTCAAGCATTTCTTTATTTTAATTTTAATTATTGTGGCTTACAGCTAGTGAAAAAGTTCAATATTGTAGGCTCATGGTGCCACACTCTAATCAGCTAATTAACTCAAAACACCTCAAATATTTCCTGAGCCTTTAAATGGTCCCTCAGTCTGGTTCAGTAGGTTACACAATCATGGGGAAGACTGCTGACTTGACAGTTGTCCAGAAGACAATCATTGACACCCTCCACAAGGAGAGTGAGTCACAAAAGGTAATTGCTGAAAAAGCTGGCTGTTCACAAAGTGCTGTATCCAGGCATATTAATGGAAAGTTGAGTGGAAGGAAAAAGTGTGGTAAAAAAAGGTGCACAAGCAACAGGGATAACCACAGCCTTGGGTGGATTCTGAAGCAAAGACAATTCAAGAATTTGGGGGAGATTCACAAGGAGTGGACTACGGCTGGTGTCAGTGCTTCAAGAGCCACTACACACACAGGTGTATCCAGGACATGGGCTAGAGCTGCCGCATTCCTTGTGTCAAGCCACTCCTGAACCAGAAACTTCAGAAGCATCTTACCTGGGCTAAGGAGAAAAAGGACTGGACTTGTTCAGTGTTCCAAGTAAATTTTGCATTTCATTTGGAAATCAAGGTCCCAGCATCTGGCGGAAGAGTGGAGAGGCACAGAATCCAAGTTGCATGAGATCCAGTGTAAAGATTCCAGTCAGTGATGATTTGGGGAGCCATGTCATCTGCTGGTGTTGATCCACTGTGTTTTATCAAGTCCAAAGGCAGCGCAGTCCTCTACCATGAAAATTCTAAAGCACTTCATGCTTCCCTCTGCTGACCAGCTTTATGGAGATGCCGATTTCATTTTCCAGCAGGACTTGGCACATACCCACACTGCCAAAAGTACCAATACCCGGTTTAATGATCATGG
The DNA here is from genome assembly GCA_037952925.1 of Lithobates clamitans. NCBI lineage: Eukaryota > Metazoa > Chordata > Amphibia > Anura > Ranidae > Lithobates > Lithobates clamitans. The sequence continues at coordinate 3,594,402 of JBBGZY010000056.1, read as the reverse complement.
TATCACTGTGCTTAATTGGGCAGCAAACTCGCCTGACCTAAACCCCATAAAGAATTTGTGGGGAATTGTCAAGAGGAAGATGAGAGACACCAGACCCAACAATGCAGACGAGCCACTATCAAAGCAACCCTTGGCTTCCATAACACCTCAGCAGTGCCACAGGCCGATCACCTACATGCCATGCCACATTGATGCAGTAATTCATGCAAAAGGAGCCCCAACCAAGTTTTGAGTGCATACTATACTGTACATGGACATACTTTTCAGTAAGCCAACATTTCTGTATTAAAAATCCTGTAAAAGCTGTAAGCCATAATCATCAAAATTAAAAGAAAGAAATGCTTAAAATATATCACTCTGTATTTAATGACTCTATATAATATATGAGTTTCACTTTTTAAAGGGAATTACTGAATAAATTAGCTTTTTTATGATATTCAATTTTTTTTAGATGCATCTATATAACATTGTATGTTCACATCTATTTTAAGATGTAAAAACCCTTACCTCCTCCCATCCCCAAATCCCCCAAAATACACAGCATTTAGCTACCTACAGAACATTCAGTAAGCTGTATCTACTTTCAGAGACCAGTGCCTGTAAGCCCTATATTTATCTGTCCATATGCACTTTATTAGACGCACTCTCTATGCTATCCCTATCACAACTGAACACATTGTGAATGTGGCTGCTGGGAACTCAACCTTTTAAAGTGAGGGAGTTGGCTTATCCAAACATCCACTATTGGCCTTAATAAGCCATATGACCTAAGTCCAAAGGTCAGGAAGTTCACTATTGGTCGTTGGATGTTATGGCAGAAACGTAGCACATTAATTTACCAGGGCTGCGAACCACAAACAAGCTAGGATAGCCCAAAACCCATGTTGTTCCTAAATGTGAATCTCATCCCTACTTATAAAGTTTAAATTACTTTAAAAAACAAAACACTTACATCAGTTTAAAAATAATCTGCCATCTAAACAAAAAAAGCTGCAGGTACAAGGCACAGAGATGTAGAGGTGTCTGCAGCAGATACATAAATTCTCCTGCTAAGGCAGAATCCTAAGCCTTCCAAAAAGGGGCCTTTAAGTGCTTGTCAGACTGTTCCTATGTCCTGCACTATTCTATAGGCTGGTGAGGCCACACATCATAGTGACACGGGCCAAAAGGAGTGAGCATGGGGGGCGGGGTTAGCAGCAAGACACCACACTAGCTGGAAGTGTCAAAGCTTTGCCTGTCAAAGCCAGCAAGGATACAACCTTGACAGGAAGGTTGGGAAGGCTGTTCTAGGTGCTTCTACTTTATACCTACAACATTTTTCTTATTTAGATGACAGTGTCCTTTTATGTGAAATGATTTATGGGGCATGTTCACTAAAAGCATTTGTTTTTTGTCATTGTTTTGGAAAATTTCATCACCTCAGCATAGTCTGCAGGAAGATTACATCCTTTTCATGCAGGCAAGTGTGCTGTCAATTACATTCTTTGGAGCTTTGTTTTCAGAAAAATACCAATCTATGTGACAGTAGAATGTGTGAAGCAGACATCAAGATTCTCGCAGAGTGTGTGTGAACCACAAAAGTGTCAAAAAGCCACAGGTGCTGGTGACAGGAGCGAATCTCATAAAAGTGAATACACCCCTCACATTTTTGTAAATATTTTATTATATCTTTTCATGTGACAACACTGAAGAAATTACACTTTGCTACAATCTAAAGTAGTGGTTGTACAGCTTGTATAACAGTGTAAATTTGCTGTCCCCTTAGAATAACTCAACACACAGCCATTAATGTCTAAACCGCTGGCAACAAAAGTGATTACACCCCTAAGTGAAAATTTCTCAGGTGTGAATGGGGAGCAGGTGTGTTAAATTTGGTGTTATCGCTCTTACTCTCTCATACTGGTCATTGGAAGTTCAACTTGGCACCTCATGGCAAATAACTCTCTGAGGATCTGAAAAAATAATTGTTGCTTTACATAAAGATGGCCTAGGCTATAAGAAGATTACCAAGACCCTCAAACTGAGCTGCAGCATGGTGGCCAAGACCATATAGCAGTTTAATAGGACAGGTTCCACTTAGAACAGACCTCGCCATGGTCGACCAAAGAAGTTGAGTGGAGTGCACGTGCTTAGCGTCATATCCAGAGGTTGTCTTTGGGAAATAGATGTATGAGTGCTGCCAGCAGTGCTGCTGGGTTGAAGGGGTCAGCCTGTCAGTGCTCAGACCATACTGCATCAAATTGGTCTGCATGGCTGTTGTCCCAGAAGGAAGCCTCTTCTAAAGATGATGCACAAGAAGGCCCGCAAACAGTTTGCTGAAGACAAGTAGACAAAGGACATGGATTACTGGAACCATGTCCTGTGGTCCGATGAGACCAAGATAAACTTATTTTGTTCAGATGGTGTCAAGAATGTGTGGCGGCAACCTGGTGAGGAGTACAAAGACAAGTGTGTCTTGCCTACAGTAAAGGATGGTGGTGGGAGTGTCATGGTCTGGGGCTGCATGAGTACTGCCGACACTGGGGAGCTACAGTTTATTGAGGAAACCATGTGACATACGCAAGAGCAGAGCACGATCACCTCTCTTCGGAGACTGGGCCGCAGGGCAGTATTCCAACATGATAACAACCCCAAACACACCTCCAAGATGACCGCTGCCTTGCTAAAGAAGCTGAGGATAAAGGTGATGGACTGGCCAAGCATGTCTAAACCCCTTTGAGCATCTGTGGGGCGTCCTAAAATGGAAGGTGGAGGAGCACAAGGTCTCTAGCATCCACCAGCTCCATCATGGAGGAGTGGAAGAGGACTCCAGTGGCAACCTGTGAAGCTCTGGTGAACTCTATGCCAAAAAGGGTTAAGGCAGTGCTGGAAAAATAATTGTGACCACACAAAATATTGACACTTTGGGCCCAATTTGGACATTTTCCCTTAGGGGTGTACTCACTTTTGTTGCCAGCGGTTTAGACATTAATGACTGTGTGTTGAGTTATTTTGAGGGGGGCAGCACACTTACACTTACACACACTTACATTGTTATACAAGCTGTACACTCACTACTTTTCATTGTAGAAAAGTGTAATTTCTTTAGTGTTGTCACATGAAAAGATATAATAAAATATTTACAAAAATGTGAGGGGTATACTCACTTTTGTGAGATACTGTATCATATTTAATGTGTGGGTGGGGACTATAATGGCTCTGCAGGAGGCCCAGAGGGAGGGGAACAATGGATGATGACCAAATACTACTTTTAATGTCTAAGGTGGAGGGCCTCCAGAATAAAATAGCTCAGGGGCACAAGAGGATTACAAGATGGTATTCACATAGAGCTCCCTATTGAGGCCATTGGGAGACATAGTGTTGAGCCTAAATATCCAATAGGTCTCCCTGAGGCACAGTGCCTTGAAATGTTCGCCCTCAGGCAGGAACCATGTGATGGATTTAATCACAAACACTCTAAGTACGCTGGGATGTTGCAATAGACAATATCTGGATAAACTGAATTTGGGGAGGCCTTTCTCCACAATCCTACGTTGCTCTCCAAATCTTGCTCAAAGTGGTCTGACAGTCCTACCCATGTATTGCACACTACAAGCGCAGTGAATGCAGTAAACTACAGATTCTTGATGGACTTTCTAAAAACTATTTTGGGAGCTGTGGAAGGATGGGGCCTAATTCCATGTCACATTGCTTGTAAAGCGCCTTCTTAATAGATTGATATTGGGTGTTAAATTGGGTGCTAAAGGTCAGGACTAGGGATGAGCTTCGTGTTCGAGTCGAACCCATGTTCGACTCGAACATCGTCTGTTCGCCCGTTTGCCGAATTGCGAACAATATGGACCGTTCGCGCCAAATTTGTGTGGCGCATCACGGCCCATAATTCACTGCGGCATCGCAGTGCATTGCTGGCTGATGGTTGGCTAAGCATGCACTATGACCCGCATGCTTGGCCAATCACAGCGCCGTCTGTAGAGAGAGCTGTAATTGGCCAAAGCCAGGGTGGCTTCGGCCAATTATGGCTCAGGGGATTTAGTACACGCCCCACACTATATAAGGCCGCCTGCATGGCGGCCCTGTGTAGTGTGTTCCGGCGTTAAGAGACAGTGTCATTTGATTTAAGTTAGATAGATTAGGCAGGACAGTCAGTCAGTTAGCTGCACTTACAGTGTATTGTGTATATATATATGCATCCCAGGTGTTTTTTATATATATATATATATATATATATATATATATATATATATATATATATATATATATATATATATATATATATATATATATATAGATAAATAGATATATACACTGTATTCAGTTTAGCTATATCCGTTCCTGTTATTATCTTCCTACTGAAAGGCAGGCAGGTGTTGTTACAGTACAGCTCCCTGAAGAAAATTGCTGGTGTTCTTCTGATCCTATTAGTAGAACAGTCAGGCAGCTACACTATTTACAGTTAGTGTAGTGCGTCCTCTGAACAGTGTTCAGCTAAAGCTACAAGTTAGTGTAGTACACAGTGTTCAGCTAAAGCTGCAATTTAGTGTAGTGCGACCTCTGCACAGTATTCAGCTAAAGCTACAAGTTAGTGTAGTGCGTCCTCCTCACAGTGTTCAGCTAAAGCTACAAGTTAGTGTAGTGCACAGTGTTCAGCTAAAGCTACAAGTTAGTGTAGTGCAACCTCTGCACATGGTTCAGCTAAAGCTACAAGTTAGTGTGGTGCGTCCTCCTCACAGTGTTCAGCTAAAGCTACAAGTTAGTGTAGTGCGACCTCTGCACAGTGTTCAGCTAAAGCTACAAGTTAGTGTAGTGCATACTCCTCACAGTGTTCAGCTAAAGCTACAAGTTAGTGTAGTGGGACCTCTGCACAGTGTTCAGCTAAAGCTACAATTTAGTGTAGTGCGTCCTCTGAACAGTGTTCAGCTAAAGCTACAAGTTAGTGTAGTGCACAGTGTTCAGCTAAAGCTACCATTTAGTGTAGTGCGACCTCTGCACAGTGTTCAGCTAAAGCTACAAGTTAGTGTAGTGGGTCCTCCTCACAGTGTTCAGCTAAAGCTACAAGTTAGTGTAGTGCGACCTCTGCACAGTGTTCAGCTAAAGCTACAAGTTAGTGTAGTGCGTCCTCCTCACAGTGTTGAGCTAAAGCTACAAGTTAGTGTAGTGCACAGTGTTCAGCTAAAGCTACAAGTTAGTGTAGTGCAACCTCTGCACAGTGTTCAGCTAAAGCTACAAGTTAGTGTAGTGCGTCCTCACAGTGTTTAGCTAAAGCTACAAGTTAGTGTAGTGCAACCCCTGCACAGTGTTCAGCTAAAGCTACAAGTTAGTGTAGTGCGACCTCTGCACAGTGTTCAGCTAAAGCTACAAGTTAGTGTAATGCGTCCTCCTCACAGTGTTCAGCTAAAGCTACAAGTTAGTGTAGATCGACCTCTGCACAGTGTTCAGCTAAAGCTACAAGTTAGTGTAGTGTGTCCTCTGAACAGTGTTCAGTTAAAGCTACAAGTTAGTGTACTGCACAGTGTTCAGCTAAAGCTACAAGTTAGTGTAGTGCGACCTCTGCACAGTGTTCAGCTAAAGCTACAATTTAGTGTAGTGCGTCCTCTGAACAGTGTTCAGCTAAAGCTACAAGTTAGTGTAGTGCGTCCTCTGAACAGTGTTCAGCTAAAGCTACAAGTTAGTGTAGTGCGACCTCTGCACAGTGTTCAGCTAAAGCTACAAGTTAGTGTAGCGCGTCCTCCTCACAGTGTTGAGCTAAAGCTACAAGTTAGTGTAGTGCACAGTGTTCAGCTAAAGCTACAAGTTAGTGTAGTGCAACCTCTGCACAGTGTTCAGCTAAAGCTACAAGTTAGTGTAGTGCGACCTCACAGTGTTCAGCTAAAGCTACAAGTTAGTGTAGTGCAACCTCTGCACAGTGTTCAGCTAAAGCTACAAGTTAGTGGAATGCGTCCTCCTCACAGTGTTCAGCTAAAGCTACAAGTTAGTGTAGTTCGACCTCTGCACAGTGTTCAGCTAAAGCTACAAGTTAGTGTAGTGTGTCCTCTGAACAGTGTTCAGTTAAAGCTACAAGTTAGTGTAGTGCACAGTGTTCAGCTAAAGCTACAAGTTAGTGTAGTGCGACCTCTGCACAGTGTTCAGCTAAAGCTACAAGTTAGTGTAATGCGTCCTCCTCACAGTGTTCAGCTAAAGCTACAAGTTAGTGTAGATCGACCTCTGCACAGTGTTCAGCTAAAGCTACAAGTTAGTGTAGTGTGTCCTCTGAACAGTGTTCAGTTAAAGCTACAAGTTAGTGTAGTGCACAGTGTTCAGCTAAAGCTACAAGTTAGTGTAGTGCGACCTCTGCACAGTGTTCAGCTAAAGCTACAATTTAGTGTAGTGCGTCCTCTGAACAGTGTTCAGCTAAAGCTACAAGTTAGTGTAGTGCGTCCTCTGAACAGTGTTCAGCTAAAGCTACAAGTTAGTGTAGTGCGACCTCTGCACAGTGTTCAGCTAAAGCTACAAGTTAGTGTAGCGCGTCCTCCTCACAGTGTTGAGCTAAAGCTACAAGTTAGTGTAGTGCACAGTGTTCAGCTAAAGCTACAAGTTAGTGTAGTGCAACCTCTGCACAGTGTTCAGCTAAAGCTACAAGTTAGTGTAGTGCGACCTCACAGTGTTCAGCTTAAGCTACAAGTTAGTGTAGTGCAACCTCTGCACAGTGTTCCGCTAAAGCTACAAGTTAGTGTAGTGCGTCCTCCTCACAGTGTTGAGCTAAAGCTACAAGTTAGTGTAGTGCACAGTGTTCAGCTAAAGCTACAAGTTAGTGTAGTGCAACCTCTGCACAGTGTTCAGCTAAAGCTACAAGTTAGTGTAGTGCATCCTCACAGTGTTTAGCTAAAGCTACAAGTTAGTGTAGTGCAACCCCTGCACAGTGTTCAGCTAAAGCTACAAGTTAGTGTAGTGCGACCTCTGCACAGTGTTCAGCTAAAGCTACAAGTTAGTGTAATGCGTCCTCCTCACAGTGTTCAGCTAAAGCTACAAGTTAGTGTAGATCGACCTCTGCACAGTGTTCAGCTAAAGCTACAAGTTAGTGTAGTGTGTCCTCTGAACAGTGTTCAGTTAAAGCTACAAGTTAGTGTAGTGCACAGTGTTCAGCTAAAGCTACAAGTTAGTGTAGTGCGACCTCTGCACAGTGTTCAGCTAAAGCTACAATTTAGTGTAGTGCGTCCTCTGAACAGTGTTCAGCTAAAGCTACAAGTTAGTGTAGTGCGTCCTCTGAACAGTGTTCAGCTAAAGCTACAAGTTAGTGTAGTGCAACCTCTGCACAGTGTTCAGCTAAAGCTACAAGTTAGTGTAGTGCGACCTCTGCACAGTGTTCAGCTAAAGCTACAAGTTAGTGTAGCGCGTCCTCCTCACAGTGTTGAGCTAAAGCTACAAGTTAGTGTAGTGCACAGTGTTCAGCTAAAGCTACAAGTTAGTGTAGTGCAACCTCTGCACAGTGTTCAGCTAAAGCTACAAGTTAGTGTAGTGCGACCTCACAGTGTTCAGCTTAAGCTACAAGTTAGTGTAGTGCAACCTCTGCACAGTGTTCAGCTAAAGCTACAAGTTAGTGTAGTGCGTCCTCTGAACAGTGTTCATTAAAGCTACAAGTTAGTGTAGTGCACAGTGTTCAGCTAAAGCTACAAGTTGGTGTAGTGCGACCTCGGCACAGTGTTCAGCTAAAGCTACAAGTTAGTGTAATGCGTCCTCCTCACAGTGTACAGCTAAAGCTACAAGTTAGTGTAGTTCGACCTCTGCACAATGTTCAGCTAAAGCTACAAGTTAGTGTAGTGTGTCCTCTGGACAGTGTTCAGTTAAAGCTACAAGTTAGTGTAGTGCACAGTGTTCAGCTAAAGCTACAAGTTAGTGTAGTGCGACCTCTGCACAGTGTTCAGCTAAAGCTACAATTTAGTGTAGTGCGTCCTCTGAACAGTGTTCAGCTAAAGCTACAAGTTAGTGTAGTGCGTCCCCTGAACAGTGTTCAGCTAAAGCTACAAGTTAGTGTAGTGCACAGTGTTCAGCTAAAGCTACAAGTTAGTGTAGTGCAACCTCTGCACAGTGTTCAGCTAAAGCTACAAGTTAGTGTAGTGCATCCTCACAGTGTTCAGCTAAAGCTACAAGTTAGTGTAGTGCAACCTCTGCACAGTGTTCAGCTAAAGCTACAAGTTAGTGTAGTGCATCCTCTGAACAGTGTTCAGTTAAAGCTACAAGTTAGTGTAGTGCACAGTGTTCAGCTAAAGCTACAAGTTAGTGTAGTGCGACCTCGGCACAGTGTTCAGCTAAAGCTACAAGTTAGTGTAGTGCGTCCTCCTCACAGTGTTCCGCTAAAGCTACAAGTTAGTGTAGTGTGACCTCTGCACAGTGTTCAGCTAAAGCTACAAGTTGGTGTAATGCGTCCTCCTCACAGTGTTCAGCTAAAGCTACAAGTTAGTGTAGTTTGACCTCTGCACAGTGTTCAGCTAAAGCTACAAGTTAGTGTAGTGTGTCCTCTGAACAGTGTTCAGTTAAAGCTACAAGTTAGTGTAGTGCACAGTGTTCAGCTAAAGCTACAAGTTAGTGTAGTGCGACCTCTGCACAGTGTTCAGCTAAAGCTACAATTTAGTGTAGTGCGTCCTCCTCACAGTGTTGAGCTAAAGCTACAAGTTAGTGTAGTGCACAGTGTTCAGCTAAAGCTACAAGTTAGTGTAGTGCAACCTCTGCACAGTGTTCAGCTAAAGCTACAAGTTAGTGTAGTGCGTCCTCACAGTGTTCAGCTAAAGCTACAAGTTAGTGTAGTGCAACCTCTGCACAGTGTTCAGCTAAAGCTACAAGTTAGTGTAGTGCGTCCTCACAGTGTTCAGCTAAAGCTACAAGTTAGTGTAGTGCAACCTCTGCACAGTGTTCAGCTAAAGCTACAAGTTAGTGTAGTGCGTCCTCTGAACAGTGTTCAGTTAAAGCTACAAGTTAGTGTAGTGCGCAGTGTTCAGCTAAAGCTACAAGTTAGTGTAGTGCGACCTCGGCACAGTGTTCAGCTAAAGCTACAAGTTAGTGTAGTGCGTCCTCCTCACAGTGTTCCCCTAAAGCTACAAGTTAGTGTAGTGCGACCTCTGCACAGTGTTCAGCTAAAGCTACAAGTTAGTGGAATGCGTCCTCCTCACAGTGTTCAGCTAAAGCTACAAGTTAGTGTAGTTCGACCTCTGCACAGTGTTCAGCTAAAGCTACAAGTTAGTGTAGTGTGTCCTCTGAACAGTGTTCAGTTAAAGCTACAAGTTAGTGTAGTGCACAGTGTTCAGCTAAAGCTACAAGTTAGTGTAGCGCGACCTCTGCACAGTGTTCAGCTAAAGCTACAATTTAGTGTAGTGCGTCCTCTGAACAGTGTTCAGCTAAAGCTACAAGTTAGTGTAGTGCACAGTGTTCAGCTAAAGCTACAAGTTAGTGTAGTGTGACCTCTGCACAGTGTTCAGCTAAAGCTACAAGTTAGTGTAATGCGTCCTCCTCACAGTGTTCAGCTAAAGCTACAAGTTAGTGTAGTGCGACCTCTGCACAGTGTTCAGCTAAAGCTACAAGTTAGTGTAGTGCGTCCTCCTCACAGTGTTGAGCTAAAGCTACAAGTTAGTGTAGTGCACAGTGTTCAGCTAAAGCTACAAGTTAGTGTAGTGCAACCTCTGCACAGTGTTCAGCTAAAGCTACAAGTTAGTGTAGTGCGTCCTCACAGTATTCAGCTAAAGCTACAAGTTAGTGTAGTGCAACCTCTGCACAGTGTTCAGCTAAAGCTACAAGTTAGTGTAGTGCGTCCTCTGAACAGTGTTCAGTTAAAGCTACAAGTTAGTGTAGTGCACAGTGTTCAGCTAAAGCTACAAGTTAGTGTAGTGCAACCTCGGCACAGTGTTCAGCTAAAGCTACAAGTTAGTGTAGTGCGTCCTCCTCACAGTGTTCAGCTAAAGCTACAAGTTAGTGTAGTGCGACCTCTGCACAGTGTTCAGCTAAAGCTCCAAGTTAGTGTAATGCGTCCTCCTCACAGTGTTCAGCTAAAGCTACAAGTTAGTGTAGTGCGACCTCTGCACAGTGTTCAGCTAAAGCTACAAGTTAGTGTAGTGTGTCCTCTGAACAGTGTTAAGTTAAAGCTACAAGTTAGTGTAGTGCACAGTGTTCAGCTAAAGCTACAAGTTAGTGTAGTGCGACCTCTGCACAGTGTTCAGCTAAAGCTACATATTAGTGTAGTGTGTGCTCCTCACGGTGTTCAGCTAAAGCTACAATTTAGTGTAGTGCGACCTCTGCACAGTGTTCAGCTACAGCTACAAGTTAGTGTAGTGTGTTCTCTGAACAGTGTTCAGCTAAAGCTACAAGTTAGTGTAGTGCACAGTGTTCAGCTACAGCTACAAGTTAGTGTAGTGCGACCTCTGCACAGTGTTCAGCTAAAGCTACAAGTTAGTGTAGTTCGTCCTCTGAACAGTGTTCAGCTAAAGCTACAAGTTAGTGTAGTGCAACCTCTGCACAGTGTTCAGCTAAAGCTACCTGTAGAAAGTTGGTGGTGTTTTCCTGATCCTATCACTACCGCAGGCAGCTACATTATTTACACGTTAGTGTAGTGCGACCTCTGCACAGTGTTCAGCTAAAGCTACCTGTAGAAGGTTGGTGGTGTATTCCTGATCCTATCACTACCGCAGGCAGCTACATTATTTAAAAGTTAGTGTAGTGCGTCCTCAAAACAGTGTTCAGCTAAAGCTACCAGTAGAAGGTTGGTGGTGTTTTCCTGATCCTATCACTACCGCAGGCAGCTACATTATTTTAACGTTGGTGTAGTGCGTCCTCTGCACAGTGTTCAGCTAAAGCTACAAGTTAGTGTAGTGTGACCTCTGCACAGTGTTCAGCTAAAGCTATCTGTAGAAGATTGGTGGTGTTCTCATACTACAGGCAGGCAGTTGATTTTGCTAGCTGCAGTATCAGTATATATATTCCGGCTCTCTACCGGCATGTGGAAGGCAATGTCCATGCCTCGCTAGACAGGGCGGTCAGCGGTAAGGTGCATATTACCGCTGACTCATGGTCCAGCAGGCATGGACAGGGACATTACCTAAGTTTCACGGCGCATTGGGTGACTCTACTGGCAGCTGGGAAGGATGCAGGACAAGGTGCAGTAGTGTTGGAGGTTGTTCCGCCACCACGGCTCCAAAATGCCACTACTAATGATTGTGACACACCTCTCTCCTCCACTCCCTCCTCTTCTTCTTCCTCCATGGCCTCTTTCTGTGCTTTGTCCTCGGAACCAGCGGTGCTCCGTAGGCGTTCAAGGGGCTAGGCAAGTATGCAGGCCAAAAGATGCCATGCGGTGCTTGAGCTGGTGTGCTTGGGGGACAGGAACCACACTGGGACAGAGGTTCTGTCAGCTCTGCAGGGGCAGATTCAGAGGTGGTTGACGCCACGCCAACTTAAGGCAGGAATGGTGGTTTGCGACAATGGCACCAACCTCCTCTCCGCCCTCCAACAGGGACAAATGACCCATGTGCCCTGTTTGGCTCACGTCCTTAACTTGGTGGTGCAGCGGTTCTTGGGCAGGTACCCGGGCTTACAGGATGTCCTGAGGCAGGCCAGGAAAGTCTGTATGCATTTCCGCCGGTCATATAATGCCATATAATACTCGGCTGGCAGACCTCCAAAAGGATTTTAACCTGCCCAAGAACCGCCTAATCTGTGACATGCCCACCAGGTGGAACTCAACGTTGGCCATGCTGCAGCCGCTGCACACGCAGCAGAGGGCCATCAATGAGTACCTCTGCGACTATGGCACCAGGACAGGGTCAGGGGAGCTTGGTTTTTTTCCCACGCCAGTGGGCCATGATCAGGGATGCATGCATTGTCCTTTCAACTTTTGAGGAGGCCATGAGGATGATGAGCAGGGACAGTGCATGCATCAGTGACACTGTCCACCTGTTGGAGCACACGCTTCGTGGAATAATGGACAGGGCACTTGAGGCAGAACAGAGGCAAGAAGAGGAGGACTTCCTTAGCTCTCATGGCCCCCTTTATCCAGACAGTGTTCCTGCGTACCCGCAGATCACACAGGAAGAGGAGGAGGATTGTGTCAGGATGGAGGTGGAGCCTGGCACTCAGCATCAGCAGCAGTCTTTAAAGGATCATTTACAGTCCCAAGAAACACATGGACTTGTACGTGGCTGGGAGGAGGTGGCTGCGGATCATGTCGTGCTTAGTGACCCAGAGGACTCCGGACCGAATGCCTCAGCAAACCTACGCTGCATGGCCTCCCTGATCCTGCAAAGCCTGTGGAAGGATCCTCGTATTTGTGGTATCAAGGAGAAGGAACAATACTGGCTGGCAATCCTCCTTGATCCATGTTACAAGGGTAAGAATGCAGACATTATCTTGCCGTCACAGAGGGAGCAGAGGATGAAACAGGCCTTGCAGAAAGGTCTGTGCAATGCGTTCACAGAGACTGGGAGGTTACAAACTCCTGTTTCTGGACAACGTGTTGCTGAGGCTTCGGTCAGTCAAAGAAGGAGCGGTGGAGAAGGTGGCCATCTGAAAGATGCATTCAGACAATTTTTTAGTCCGCAGCCCCAAGGTATGATTGGTTCCAGCGACCATCGCCAGCGTCTGTTTTACATGGTGCAGGAATACCTAGGGGCAAGATCTGACTTGGACAACTTTCCCACCAAAAATCTTCTGGGTTACTGGGTCTTGAGGATGGATCACTGGCCAGAGCTTGCACAGTATGCAATTGAGCTACTGGCCTGTCCTGCATCCAGCGTTCTTTCGGAACGCACATTCAGTGCTGCTGGAGGCTTTGTAACCGATCACAGGGTGCGTCTGTCTACCGACTCGGTCGATCGACTGACCTTCATAAAAATGAATCAGTCTTGGATCACCACCAGCTACCAAGCACCTGATGCTGATGTAACCAAATACATTTTTTTGAAATGTCAGATCCCTTCAAAGACTGCCTATGCTGATGCTGAGTGACTATCCTGTTATGCTGAGTAATTATCCTCTTCCTCCTCAATGATCATGCTGATAGCTTGTAAGAACATTTTTGGTTCTGGGCACCGCCAGTCCCACCACCAGTGCCTAAGGCCCAATTTTTCAGCTCCTGTTTAACAGGGGCATGTAATTACAATTTTTGTTGCAATTATTTGCAGCAGGGGTGGTTCCTACCCTCTAACTAGAGTATCTGTGAGGGGTTGCAGTGTTGTGGCACCATCACCAGTGCCTGAGGCCCAATTTTTCAGCCCCTGTTAAACAGGGGCGTGTAATTACAATTTTTGATGCAATTATTTGCAGCAGGGCTAGTTCCTGCTCTCCAACTAGAGTATCTGTGAGTAGGGATGAGCTTCGTGTTCGAGTCGAACCCATGTTCGACTCGAACATCGGCTGTTCGACCGTCCGTCGAATTGCGAACGTTATGGGCCGTTCGCGCCAAATTCGTGTGGCGCGTCACGGCCCATAATTCACTGCGGCATCGCAGTGCATTGCTGGCTGATGATTGGCCAAGCATGCACTATGACCCGCATGCTTGGCCAATCACAGCGCCGTCAGTAGAGAGAGCTGTAATTGGCCAAAGCCAGGGTGGCTTTGGCCAATTATGGCTCAGGGGATTTAGTACACGCCCCACACTATATAAGGCCGTCTGCACGGCGGCCCTGTGTAGTGTGTTCCGGTGTGCTGATAGAGAGAGAGACAGACAGTGTCATTTGATTTGAGTTAGCTAGATTAGGCTAGATCTGTTCCTGCTATTTACATTTAATGCAGTGCGTCCTGCTCACAGTGTTCAGCTAGATCCGTTCCTGCTATTTACATTTAGTGCAGTCAGTGCGTCCTGCTCACAGTGTTCAGCTAGATCCGTTCCTGCTATTTACATTTAGTGCAGTGCGTGCTGCTCACAGTGTTCAGCTAGATCTGTTCCTGCTATTTACATTTAGTGCAGTTCGTCCTGCTCACAGTGTTCAGCTAGATCCGTTCCTGCTATTTACATTGAGTGCAGTGCGTCCTGCTCACAGTGTTCAGCTAGATCTGTTCCTGCTATTTACATTTAGTGCAGTCAGTGCGTCCTGCTCACAGTGTTCAGCTAGATCTGTTCCAGCTATTTACATTTAGTGCAGTCAGTGCGTCCTGCTCACAGTGTTCAGCTAGATCTGTTCCTGCTATTTACATTTAGTGCAGTGCGTCCTGCTCACAGTGTTCAGCTAGATCCGTTCCTGCTATTTACATTTAGTGCAGTGCGTCCTGCTCACAGTGTTCAGCTAGATCTGTTCCTGCTATTTACATTTAGTGCAGTGCATCCTGCTCACAGTGTTCAGCTAGATCCGTTCCTGCTATTTACATTTAGTGCAGTCAGTGCGTCCTGCTCACAGTGTTCAGCTAGATCCGTTCCTGCTATTTACATTTAGTGCAGTGCGTGCTGCTCACAGTGTTCAGCTAGATCTGTTCCTGCTATTTACATTTAGTGCAGTTCGTCCTGCTCACAGTGTTCAGCTAGATCCGTTCCTGCTATTTACATTGAGTGCAGTGCGTCCTGCTCACAGTGTTCAGCTAGATCTGTTCCTGCTATTTACATTTAGTGCAGTCAGTGCGTCCTGCTCACAGTGTTCAGCTAGATCTGTTCCTGCTATTTACATTTAGTGCAGTCAGTGCGTCCTGCTCACAGTGTTCAGCTAGATCCGTTCCTGCTATTTACATTTAGTGCAGTGCGTCCTGCTCACAGTGTTCAGCTAGATCTGTTCCTGCTATTTACATTTAGTGCAGTGCGTCCTGCTCACAGTGTTCAGCTAGATCCGTTCCTGCTATTTACATTTAGTGCAGTGCGTCCTGCTCACAGTGTTCAGCTAGATCTGTTCCTGCTATTTACATTTAGTGCAGTGCGTCCTGCTCACAGTGTTCAGCTAGATCCGTTCCTGCTATTTACATTTAGTGCAGTGCGTCCTGCTCACAGTGTTCAGCTAGATCCGTTCCTGCTATTTACATTTAGTGCAGTGCGTCCTGCTCACAGTGTTCAGCTAGATCCGTTCCTGCTATTTACATTTAGTGCAGTGCGTCCTGCTCACAGTGTTCAGCTAGATCTGTTCCTGCTATTTACATTTAGTGCAGTCAGTGCGTCCTGCTCACAGTGTTCAGCTAGATCTGTTCCTGCTATTTACATTTAGTGCAGTGCGTCCTGCTCACAGTGTTCAGCTAGATCTGTTCCTGCTATTTACATTTAGTGCAGTGCGTCCTGCTCACAGTGTTCAGCTAGATCTGTTCCTGCTATTTACATTTAGTGCAGTCAGTGCGTCCTGCTCACAGTGTTCAGCTAGATCTGTTCCTGCTATTTACATTTAGTGCAGTGCGTCCTGCTCACAGTGTTCAGCTAGATCTGTTCCTGCTATTTACATTTAGTGCAGTGCGTCCTGCTCACAGTGTTCAGCTAGATCCGTTCCTGCTATTTACATTTAGTGCAGTGCGTCCTGCTCACAGTGTTCAGCTAGATCTGTTCCTGCTATTTACATTTAGTGCAGTGCGTCCTGCTCACAGTGTTCAGCTAGATCCGTTCCTGCTATTTACATTTAGTGCAGTGCGTCCTGCTCACAGTGTTCAGCTAGATCCGTTCCTGCTATTTACATTTAGTGCAGTGCGTCCTGCTCACAGTGTTCAGCTAGATCCGTTCCTGCTATTTACATTTAGTGCAGTGCGTCCTGCTCACAGTGTTCAGCTAGATCTGTTCCTGCTATTTACATTTAGTGCAGTGCGTCCTGCTCACAGTGTTCAGCTAGATCTGTTCCTGCTATTTACATTTAGTGCAGTGCGTCCTGCTCACAGTGTTCAGCTAGATCTGTTCCTGCTATTTACATTTAGTGCAGTCAGTGCGTCCTGCTCACAGTGTTCAGCTAGATCTGTTCCTGCTATTTACATTTAGTGCAGTGCGTCCTGCTCACAGTGTTCAGCTAGATCTGTTCCTGCTATTTACATTTAGTGCAGTGCGTCCTGCTCACAGTGTTCAGCTAGATCCGTTCCTGCTATTTACATTTAGTGCAGTGCGTCCTGCTCACAGTGTTCAGCTAGATCTGTTCCTGCTATTTACATTTAGTGCAGTCAGTGCGTCCTGCTCACAGTGTTCAGCTAGATCTGTTCCTGCTATTTACATTTAGTGCAGTCAGTGCGTCCTGCTCACAGTGTTCAGCTAGATCCGTTCCTGTTATCTTCCTACTGACAGGCAGGCTTGTCTGGTTACAGTATATAAAGCTACCTGAAGAAAATTACAGGTGTTCTATCCCAGCTTAGTGCAGCTACAGGCCATTAGTATGTCTGGAAGGCCAAGAAGGAGAGGCAGACAGTCACAAGCCAATAAGAGAGGGCAAGCAGGCTCTGTGTCTAGTGCTGGTCGTGGAGACGGTGCATCCTCATCAGCCCGTGGCCATGGGACACGCTTGGCCTTTTTTTCGGCAGCTGGCCGTGTTGAGCCGCAACATGCAGAAAACTTGGTCGAGTGGATGACCAAGCCGTCCTCATCCTCCTCATCCTCTCTCACCCATGCCCAGGGTGCTTTGTCTGGCAAAGCAGCGGCCTCTTCCCTCAGCTCAATGTCATCAGTGACTCCTTCCCTAGCTCCACCATGTCCTCCTGAGGATTCCCTCGAACTGTTTGACCACAGTGTTGGGTACATGCTCCAGGAGGATGCCCAGCGTTTGGAAGGCTCTGATGATGATACTGAGCTCGATGAAGGCAGTAACATGAGCACGGACAGAGGGGGTGCCCAAGAAGGACAGCAATCTGGCAGTCATGCTCCCCCTGCTGCAGCATACTGCCAGGTTTGCTCCAGTGATGAGGAGGGAGGGGATGATGAGGTCACTGACTCAACGTGGGTGCCTGATAGGAGAGAGGAGGAGGAGGAGGAGGAGGAGGCGGCACATCACCAACGAGGCAGGATGCCCTCCAGGGGCCAGCCTAAGGGCAGCACATTGACTGCATCACACCCCAAAGCTCCACATGTGCAGGGCGCTGCAGTCTCTGCGCGTTATTCAAAAAGTTCTTTGGTGTGGGCCTTTTTTGAGACGAGTGCATCAGATCGCACCGCTGCTATTTGCAACATATGTCTCAAGCGTATCTCGCGTGGCCAAAACATCTCCCGCTTGGGTACCACATGCTTGACCAGACATATGTTGACCTGCCATGCAGTTCGTTGGCAAGCATATCTAAAAGACCCACACCAAAGAACAAAGAGGATCTCTCCTTGCTCCTCATCAGCTGAGATTTCCAACCCCACTAGACCTTCAGTCCTCTCTGAGACCTGCAGTGAGAGGAATGAAGGTGTAGAATTAGGTGTGTCACAGCCAAGTACTTGTGGGCAATTTGCTTTTGGTACACCGACGTCAGATTGTACCAGGCAAATTTCCCTGCCCCAGCTGCTGCACCGCCGAAAGAAGTTTGCTCCCAGCCATCCACATGCCCAGCGGTTGAATGCTAGCTTGGCAAAATTGCTAGCACTTCAACTGCTGCCTTTTCAGTTGGTAGACTCTGCCCCCTTCCGTGAGTTTGTGGAATGTGCGGTTCCTCAGTGGCAGGTACCCAAACGCCACTTTTTCTCACGGAAGGCGATTTCGGCTCTCTACCGGCATGTGGAAGGCAATGTCCATGCCTCGCTGGACAGGGCGGTCAGCGGTAAGGTGCATATTACCGCTGACTCATGGTCCAGCAGGCATGGACAGGGACGTTACTTAAGTTTCACGGCGCATTGGGTGACTCTGCTGGCAGCTGGGAAGGATGCAGGACAAGGTGCAGTAGTGTTGGAGGTTGTTCCGCCACCACGCCTCCAAAATGCTGATTGTGACACACCTCTCTCCTCCACCCCCTCCTCTTCTTCTTCCTCCATGGCCTCTTCCTCGGAACCAGCGGTGCTCCGTAGGCGTTCAAGGGGCTACGCAAGTACGCAGGCCAAAAGATGCCATGCGGTGCTTGAGCTGGTGTGCTTGGGGGACAGGAGCCACACTGGGGCAGAGGTTCTGTCAGCTCTGCAGGGGCAGGTTCAGAGGTGGTTGACGCCACGCCAACTTAAGGCAGGAATGGTGGTTTGCGACAATGGCACCAACCTCCTCTCTGCCCTCCGACAGGGACAAATGACCCATGTGCCCTGTTTGGCTCACGTCCTTAACTTGGTGGTGCAGCGGTTCTTGGGCAGGTACCCGGGCTTACAGGATGTCCTGAGGCAGGCCAGGAAAGTCTGTGTGCATTTCCGCCGGTCATATAATGCCAGTGCTCGGCTGACGGACCTCCAAAAGGAGTTTAACCTGCCCAAGAACCGCCTAATCTGTGACATGCCCACCAGGTGGAACTCGACATTGGCCATGCTGCAGCGGCTGCACACGCAGCAGAGGGCCATCAATGAGTACCTGTGCGACTATGGCACCAGGACAGGGTCAGGGGACCTTGGTTTTTTTTCCCCACGCCAGTGGGCCATGATCAGGGATGCATGCACTGTCCTGTCACCATTCGAGGAGGCCACGAGGATGGTGAGCACTGACAGTGCATGCATCAGTGACACTGTCCCCCTTGTCCACCTGTTGGAGCACACGCTGCGTGGAATAATGGACAGGGCACTTGAGGCAGAACAGAGGCAGGAAGAGGAGGACTTCCTTAGCTCTCAAGGCCCCCTTTATCCAGACAGTGTTCCTGCGTGCCCGCCGATCACACAGGAAGAGGACGAGGAGGAGGAGGAGGAGGAGGAGGAAGATTGTGTCAGTATGGAGGTGGAGCCTGGCACTCAGCATCAGCAGTCTTTAAGGGATCAGTCCCAAGGAACACATGGGCCTGTACGTGGCTGGGAGGAGGTGGCTGCGGACGTTGTTGTCCTTAGTGACCCAGAGGACTCCGGACCGAATGCCTCAGCAAACCTACGCTGCATGGCCTCCCTGATCCTGCAAAGCCTGCGTAAGGATCCTCGTATTCGTGGTATCAAGGAGAAGGACCAATACTGGCTGGCAACCCTCCTTGATCCACGTTACAAGGGTAAGGTTGCGGACCTTATCTTGCCATCGCAGAGGGAGCAGAGGATGAAACATCTTCGGGAGGCCTTGCAGAAAGGTCTGTGCAACGCGTTCCCAGAGACTGGGAGGTTACAAACTCCTGTTTCTGGACAACGTGTTGCTGAGGCTTCGGTCAGTCAAAGAAGGAGCGGTGGAGAAGGTGGCCGTCTGACCGATGCGTTCAGACAATTTTTTGGTCCGCAGCCCCAAGGTATGATCGGTTCCAGCAACCATCGCCAGCGTCTGTTTTACATGGTGCAGGAATACCTAGGGGCAAGATCAGACTTGGACACCTTTCCCACCGAAAATCCTCTGGGTTACTGGGTCTTGAGGATGGATCACTGGCCAGAGCTTGCACAGTATGCAATTGAGCTACTGGCCTGTCCTGCATCCAGCGTTCTTTCGGAACGCACATTCAGTGCTGCTGGAGGCGTGGTAACCGATCACAGGGTGCGTCTGTCCACTGACTCGGTCGATCGGCTGACCTTCATAAAAATGAATCAGTCTTGGATCACCACCAGCTACCAAGCACCTGATGCTGATGTAACTGAATAATTTTTTTCAGATCCCTTCAAAGACTGCCTATGCTGATGCTGAGTGACTATCCCTGAGTAATTATCCTCTTCCTCCTCAATCATCACGCTGATAGCTTGTAAGAACATTTTTGGTTCTGGGCGCCACCACCAGTGTCTAAGGCACAATTTTTCAGCCCCTGTTTAACAGGGGCGTGTAATTACAATTTTTGATGTAATACTTTGCAGCAGGGCTCGTTCCTGCATTCCAACTAGAGTGTCTGTGAGGGGTTGCAGTGTTGTGGCACCAGCACCAGTGCCTAAGGCCCAATTTTTCTGCCCCGTCTAACAGGGGCGTGTAATTACAATTTTTGATGCAATACTTTGCAGCAGGGCTCGTTCCTGCGTTCCAACTAGAGTGTCTGTGAGGGGTTGCAGTGTTGTGGCACCAGCACCAGTGCCTAAGGCCCAATTTTTCTGCCCCTGTCTAACAGGGGCGTGTAATTACAATTTTTGATGCAATACTTTGCAGCAGGGCTCGTTCCTACGTTCCAACTAGAGTGTCTGTGAGGGGTTGCAGTGTTGTGGCACCAGCACCAGTGCCTAAGGCCTAATTTTTCAGCTCCTGTTCAACAGGGGCATGTAATTACAATTCTTGATCTAATATTTCACAGCAGGGCCCTGTGAGGGCTTACAGTGTTTTGGCCACAGCAACACCTAAGGCCCAAATTTCTGCTGAGTATATAGGGCAGGACCCTACTTTCAAACATCTAACTTACAAACGACTCCTACTTGCAAACGGAAGGAGACAACAGGAAGTGAGATGAAATCTACCCCTAGGAAGGGAAATTCTCTCCTGTAAGAGTTAATATGGGAAAACAATTTCTCCTTTCCACTGATGCTTTCCAATCCTTGTTCCACAAAAAAACCCAAATTTTCAAAAAACATTTTTCATTGGGACAAAAAAGTGGGGTGAAATCTTCTGAAGAGGAGGAAAGACGCAAAACAAATGTCACAGGGGTGATAACCCTTCCCTATGTTTTCCAAAAAGCTTAGAAAAGATTTTTTGGCTGGAGCTAAACACGTTAAAAATGTTCAAAATTACAAACAGATTCTACTTAACAACAAACCTACAGTCCCTGTCTTGTTTGCACCGCCTGTATACGGCTGTTCAGAGTATATAGGGACCTTTCCTTATTTTAATTTGGGTGCGGGGTTCCCCTTAATATCCATACAAGACCCAAAGGGCCTGGTAATGGACTGGGGGGTACCCATGCCGTTTGTCTCACTGATTTTCATCCATATTGCCATGACCCGACATGACATTAAACCCGCAAGCAGTTTTAAATGAGATTTTTTCCTTTAAAAATGACATTTGGTGCAGGAACTGTTCTAAACATGGGAAACACGCGTCACTTTACAGGCATACTATAGACACCCCCCAGGTACGATATTTAAAGGAATATTTCACTTTTTTTTTTTTACTTTAAGCATCATTAAAATCACTGCTCCCGAAAAAACGGCCGTTTTTAAAAGTTTTTTTTGCATTGATACATGTCCCCTGGGGTAGGACCCGGGTCCCCACACCCTTTTTAGGACAATACCATGCAAATTAGCCTTTAAAATGAGCACTTTTGATTTCGAACGTTCGAGTCCCATAGACGTCAATGGGGTTCTAACGTTCGTGCGAACTTGCGGTCCGTTCGCGGGTTCTGGTGCGAACCGAACCGGGGGGTGTTCGGCTCATCCCTATCTGTGAGGGGTTCCAGTGTTGTGGCACCAGCATCAGTGCCTAAGGCCCAATTTTTCAGCCCCTGTTCAACAGGGATATGTAATTTGAATTATTGATCTAATATTTCACAGCAGGGCCCATTTCTGCACCCACCAAGAGTATCTGTGAGGACTTACAGTGTTGTGGCACCAGCACCACCACCACCACCAAAGGCCCAATTTTTCTGCTCCTGTTCAACAGGGGCATGTAATTACAATTCTTGATCTAATATTTCACAGGAGGGCCCTGTGAGGGCTTACAGCGTTGTGGCCACAACAACACCTAAGGCCCAAATTTCTGCTGAGTATATAGGGCAGGCCCCTACTTTCAAATATCCAACTTACAATTGACTCCTACTTGCAAAAGGAAGGAGACAACAGGAAGTGAGATGAAATCTACCCCTAAGAAGGGAAATTCTCTCCTGTAAGAGTTAATATGGGAAAAACTTTTCTCCTTTCCACGGATGCTTTATCACCAATCCTTGTTTCACAAAAAAACCCAATTTTTCAAAAAACATTTGTCATTGGGACAAAAAGTGAGGTGAAATCTTCTGAAGAGGAGCACAGACAGCAAAACAAATGTCACAGGTGTGATAAGCCTTCCCTAGGTTTTCCAAAAAGCTTAAAATAGATTTTTTGGCTGGAGCTAAACACGTTAAAAATGTACCAGTTCAAAATTACAAACAGATTCTACTTAACAACAAACCTACACTCCCTGTCTTGTTTGCACCACCTCTATCCTGCTGTACAGAGTATATAAGGCCTGGGGGCCCCACACCTTTCCTTTTTTAATTTGGGTGCGGGGTTCCCCTTAATATCCATACAAGACCCAAAGTGCCTGGTAATGGACTTGGGGGTACCCATGCCGTTTGTCTCACTGATTTTCATCCATATTGCCAGGACCCAATATTACATTAACCACTTGACGACCGCCTCACGCTGATATACGTCAGAAGAATGACACGGGCAGGCAAAATCACGTACCTGGTACGTGATTGCCTTCCCGCGGGCGGGGGGTCCGATTGGCCCCCCCGGTGCCTGAGGCAGTCATCTTTGGTCTGGCAGCGATAAGAGATGAGGGGGAGGCTATCTGATCGTGGCCCCCCCCTCGCGATCGCTCCCAGCCAATGAGATTCTTCCCCTGCCTCTGTGTAGTACACAGAGGCAGGGGATGTGATGTCATCTCTCCTCGGCTCGGTAGTTTCCGTTCCGGCGCCGAGGAGAGAAGACTGAAATGTGAGAGCACAACACACACACATCACAGTAGAACATGCCAGGCACACAATACACCCCCCTTTACCGCCCGATCCCCCCCGATCACCCCCTAACCACCCCCCCCCTGTCACACTGACACCAAGCAGTTTTTTTTTTTTCTGATTACTGCATGGTGTCAGTTTGTGACAGTTACTGTGGTAGGGCAGTTAGTATTAGCCCCCTGTAGGTCTAGGGTACCCCCTTAACCCCCCTAATAAAGTTTTAACCCCTTGATCGCCTCCTGTCGCCAGTGTCACTAAGCGATCATTTTTCTGATCGCTGTATTAGTGTCACTGGTGACGCTAGTTAGGGACGTAAATATTTAGGTTCATTGTCAGCGTTTTATAGCGACAGGGACCCCCATATACTATCTTATAAATGTTTTAACCCCTTGATTGCCCCCTAGTTAACCCTTTCACCACTGATCACCGTATAACCGTTACGGGTGACGCTGGTTAGTTCGTTTATTTTTTATAGTGTCAGGGCACCCGCCGTTTATTACCGAATAAAGGTTTAGCCCCCTGATCGCCCGGCGGTGATATGCGTCACCCCAGGCTGCGTCAGATTAGCGCCAGTACCGCTAACACCCACGCACGCAGCATACGCCTCCCTTAGTGGTATAGTATCTGAACGCATCAATATCTGATCCGATCAGATCTATACTAGCGTTCCCAGCAGTTTAGGGTTGCCAAAAACGCAGTGTTAGCAGGATCAGCCCAGATACCTGCTAGCACGTGCGTTTTGCCCCCTCCGCCCACCCCAGCCCAGCCCACTCAAGTGCAGTATCGATCGATCACTGTCACTTTACAAAACACTAAATGCATAACTGCAGCGTTCGCAGAGTCAGGCCTGATCCCTGCGATCGCTAACAGTTTTTTTGGTAGCGTCTTGGTGAACTGGTAAGCACCAGCCCCAAGCAGCGTCAGGTTAGCGCCAGTAGCGCTAACACCCACGCACGCACCGTACACCTCCCTTAGTGGTATAGTATCTGAACGGATCAATATCTGATCCGATCAGATCTATACTAGCGTCCCCAGCAGTTTAGGGTTCCCAAAAACGCAGTGTTAGCGGGATCAGCCCAGATACCTGCTAGCACTTGCGTTTTGCCCCTCTGCCTGGCCAGCCCAGCCCACCCAAGTGCAGTATCGATCGATCACTGCCACTTACAAAACACTAAACGCATAACTGCAGTGTTCACAGAGTCAGGCCTGATCCCTGCGATCTCTCTCTTTTTTTGGTAGCGTTTTGGTGAACTGGCAAGCACCGGTGGCCTAGTACACCCCGGTCATAGTCAAACCAGCACTGCAGTAACACTTGGTGACGTCGCGAGTCCCATAAGTGCAGTTCAAGCTGGTGAGGTGGCAAGCACAAGTAGTGTCCCGCTGCCACCAAGAAGACAAACACAGGCCGTCGTGCCCATAATGCCCTTCCTGCTGCATTCGCCAATCCTAATTGGAAACCCACCACTTCTGCAGCACCCGTACTTCCTCCATTCACATCCCCAACCAAATGCAGTCGGCTGCATGAGAGGCATTTTCTTTATTTCCTCCCGAGTACCCCTACCCAGCAAACCCCCCCATAAAAGATGTTGTGTCTGCAGCAAGCGCGGATATAGGCGTGACACCCCCTATTATTGTCCCTCCTGTCCAGACAATCCTGGTCTTTGCATTGGTGAATGTTTTGAACGCTACCATGCACTAGTTGAGTAATAGCATAGGGTACAGCATTGCACAGACTAGGACACACTTTCACAGGGTCTCCCAAGATGCCATCGCATTTTGAGAGACCCGAACCTGGAACCGGTTACCGTTATAAAAGTTACAGTTACAAAAACAGTGTAAAAAAAAAAACCACAAAAAATATATAAAATAAAAAATAATAGTTGTCGTTTTATTGTTCTCTCTCTCTCTCTATTCTCTCTCTATTGTTCTGCTCTTTTTTACTGTATTCTATTCTGCAATGTTTTATTGTTATTATGTTTTATCATGTTTGTTTTTCAGGTATGCAATATTTTATACTTTACTGTTTACTGTGCTTTATTGTTAACCATTTTTTTGTCTTCAGGTACGCCATTCACGACTTTGAGTGGTTATACCAGAATGATGCCTGCAGGTTTAGGTATCATCTTGGTATCATTCTTTTCAGCCAGAGGTCGGCTTTCATGTAAAAGCAATCCTAGCGGCTAATTAGTCTCTAGACTGCTTTTACAAGCAGTGGGAGGGAATGCCCCCCCACCGTCTTCCGTGTTTTTCTCTGGCTCTCCTGTCTCAACAGGGAACCTGAGAATGCAGCCGGTGATTCAGCCAGCTGAGCTGATCAGAGACCAGAGTGGCTCCAAACATCTCTATGGCCTAAGAAACCGGAAGCTACGAGCATTTTATGACTTAGATTTCGCCGGATGTAAACAGCACCATTGGGAAATTGGGAAAGCATTTTATCACACCGATCTTGGTGTGGTCAGATGCTTTGAGGGCAGAGGAGAGATCTAGGGTCTAATAGACCCCAATTTTTTCAAAAAAGAGTACCTGTCACTACCTATTGCTATCATAGGGGATATTTACATTCCCTGAGATAAATATGAAAATGATTTTTAAAAAAATGAAAGGAACAGTTTAAAACTAAGATAAAAAAGCAAAAAAATAATAATAAAGAAAAAAAAAAAAAGCACCCCTGTCCCCCCCTGCTCTCGCGCTAAGGTGAACGCAAGCGTCGGTCTGGCGTCAAATGTAAACAGCAATTGCACCATGCATGTGAGGTATCACCGCGAAGGTCAGATCGAGGGCAGTAAGTTTAGCAGTAGACCTCCTCTGTAAATCTAAAGTGGTAACCTGTAAAGGCTTTTAAAGGCTTTTAAAAATTTATTCATTTTGTTGCCACTGCACGTTTGTGCGCAATTTTAAAACATGTCATGTTTGGTATCCATGTACTCGGCCTAAGATCATCTTTTTTATGTCATCAAACATTTGGCCAATATAGTGTGTTTTAGTGTATTAAAATTGAAAAAAGTGTGTTTTTTCCCCAAAAAATGCATTTGAAAAATCGCTGCGCAAATATTGTGTGAAAAAAAAAATGAAACACCCACCATTTTAATCTGTAGGGCATTTGCTTTAAAAAAATATATAATGTTTGGGGGTTCAAAGTAATTTTCTTGCAAAAAAATATTTTTTTCATGTAAACAAAAAGTGTCAGAAAGGGCTTTGTCTTCAAGTGGTTAGAAGAGTGGGTGATGTGTGACATAAGCTTCTAAATGTTGTGCATAAAATGCCAGGACAGTTCAAAACCCCCCAAATGAGCCAATTTTGGAAAGTAGACACCCCAAGCTATTTGCTGAGAGTCATGTCGAGTCCATGGAATATTTTATATTGTGACACAAGTTGCGGGAAAGAGACAATTTTTTTTTTTTTTTGCACAAAGTTTTCACTAAATGATATATTGCTCAAACATGCCATAAGAATATGTGAAATTACACCCCAAAATGCATTCTGTTGCTTCTCCTGAGTACGGGGATACCACATGTGAGAGACTTTTTGGGAGCCTAGCCGCGTACGGGACCCCGAAAACCGAGCACCGCCTTCAGGCTTTCTAAGGGCGTAAATTTTGATTTCACTCTTCACTGCCTATCACAGTTTCAGGGGCCATAGAATGCCCAGGTGGCACAAACCCCGCCCCCCCAAATGGCACCATTTTGGAAAGGAGACACCCCAAGCTATTTGATGAGAGGTATAGTGAGTATTTTGCAGACCCCACTTTTTGTCACAAAGTTTTGAAGATTGAAAAAAGAAAAAAAACATCTTTCTTGTCTTTCTTCATTTTCAAAATCAAATGGAAGCTGCAAAATACTCACCATGCCTCTCAGCAAATAGCTTGGGGTGTCTACTTTCCAAAATGGGGTCATTTGGGGGGGGGGTTTGTGCCACCTGGGCATTCCATGGCCTCTGAAACTGTGATAGGCAGTGAAGAGTGAAATCAAAAATTTACACCCTTAGAAATCCTGAAGGCAGTGATTGGTTTTCGGGGCCCCGTATGTGGCTAGGCTCCCAAAAAGTCCCACACATGTGGTATCCCCATATTCAGGAGAAGCAGCTAAACGTATTTTGGGGTGCAATTCCACATATGCCCATAGCCTGTGTGAGCAATATATCATTTAGTGACAACTTTGTACAGCAAAAAAAAACAAAAAAAAAATTGTCACTTTCCCGCAACTTGTGTCAAAATATAAAATATTCCATGGACTCAACATGCCTCAAAGCAAATAGCTTGGGGTGTCTACTTTCCAAAATGGGGTCATTTGGGGGGGGTTTGTGTCATCTGGGCATTTTATGGCCTTCAAAACTGTGATAGGTAGTGAGGAGTAAAATCAAAAATTTACGCCCTTAGAAATCCTGAAGGCGGTGATTGGTTTTCGGGGCCCCGTACGTGGCTAGGCTCCCAAAAAGTCCCACACATGTGGTATCCCCGTACTCAGGAGAAGCAGCTGAATATATTTTGGGGTGCAATTCCACATATGCCCATGGCCTGTGTGAGCAATATATCATTTAGTGACAACTTTTTGTAATTTTTTTTTATTTGTCATTATTCAATCACTTGGGACAAAAAAAATTAATATTCAATGGGCTCAACATGCCTCTCAGCAATTTCCTTGGGTGTCTACTTTCCAAAATGGGGTCATTTGGGGGGGTTTGTACCGCCCTGCCATTTTAGCACCTCAAGAAATGACATAGGCAGTCATAAACTAAAAGCTGTGTAAATTCCAGAAAATGTACCCTAGTTTGCAAACGCTATAACTTTTGCGCAAACCAATAAATATACACTTATTGACATTTTTTTTACTAAAGACATGTGGCCGAATACATTTTGGCCTAAATGTATGACTAAAATTGAGTTTATTGGATTTTTTTTATAACAAAAAGTAGAAAATATCATTTTTTTTCAAAATTTTCGGTCTTTTTCCGTTTATAGCGCAAAAAATAAAAACGGCAGAGGTGATCAAATACCATCAAAAGAAAGCTCTATTTGTAGGAAGAAAAGGACGCAAATTTCGTTTGGGTACAGCATTGCATGACCGTGCAAGTAGCAGTTAAAGCGACGCAGTGCCAAATTGGAAAAAGTCCTCTGGTCCTTAGGCAGCATAATGGTCCGGGGCTGAAGTGGTTAAAGCCGCAAGTAGTTTTAAATGACTTTATTTTCTTTAAAAATGACATTTTGTGCAGGGACTGTTCTAAGCACGGGAAACACGCGTCACTTTACAGGCTTACTATAGACACCCCCAGGTACGATATTTAAAGGAATATTTCACTTTTTTTTTTACTTTAAGCATCATTAAAATCACTGCTCCCAAAAAAACAGCCGTTTTTAAAAGTTTTTTTTTGCATTGATACATGTCCCCTGGGGCAGGACCCAGGTCCCCAAACCCTTTTTAGGACAATACCATGCAAATTAGCCTTTAAAATGAGCACTTTTGATTTCGAACGTTCGAGTCCCATAGACGTCAATGGGGTTCTAACGTTCATGCGAATTTTCGGTCCGTTCGCAGGTTCTGGTGCGAACCGAACCGGGGGTGATCGGCTCATCCCTAGTCAGGACTGAAGAGGGAACATGGTCGAGAACTTTACCCTGTGTGGATCGTTTGGAAGAGGTTTGGAATCAGAGCAAATACGGCTCGAAAGGTCATGAAATAGGTCCACATCCAAGAATGTGAGTATGTTTTTGACACTTATGTAAAGTGTATCTCGAAAGCGTTGGTGTTACAATATTAGATGAATTTATATAGCTGGTCCTCTTCATCTTGCCAGAGCATAATGATATTGTCAATATATCGTCCATACATGACAATGTGTTCTGCATAAGGGTTATTGGCTCAGATGAAGTCCATCTAAGACTCCATGAAGAGGTTTGCATAACTGGGGGCAAAACTTGCCCCCATAGCTGTGCCGACCCTTTGAAAGGTAAAAGTCCCCTAGGAAATGGAAGTAGTTGTGTTGTAGGACAAAAAGGGTAGCTAGGAGGAAGGAGCGACATGCTTTGAAATACGTTCCTATCTCCCAGCGCACACCCAGCAGTGTTTAGCATTCTCTCCATCTGGGCTCTGGATTCCATCTCTGGTCCGGTTGTCTCCTTGCAGCAGTAGGTCCCTCCTGCCTGTGCTCTTCTTCCCCTGCTCACGTCCGAAGCAGAGGAATTCCACAGCAGCTCTGGGCTCCAGAGGAAGCAGCTTTGACTTTTTCTGCTTTGCACAAGCTTCTCTTTTGTGAGTATGTTTTTAATTATTAATACATATTGTTCACGTTGTTTACTACACTATGAAGGTTGCACTTGTCTTTTCCCTTTTGTTTTCACAGTGTCACAACAATCACCCATGGCTGCTTCAAACTGCACCTTCTAGCTAGTAATCAGTGGCAATGAGTATAGTGAATTGGGCTACCTGTCTCATTGTTTATAGTTTGTCTTTCAGTGTTTACTTTGTAACTTCTTCAATTATCTTTTATTGTTTGCTACATTGCCACACATGCATTTAGTTGAATCCCTTTTACTCTTAAAGCGGCGTTCCACCCAAAAATTGAACTTCCGCTTTTCTGAATCCCCCCCCCCATCCAGTGTCACATTTGGCACCTATCAGGGGGAGGGGGGAGAAGATACCTGTATAATCCAGATATTTTCTCCCACTTCCGGGCAGTATCCACGGATATCTATGCTATATCAGGGACCTCCTCCGCCCCCCCCCGCTATCTTCTGGGAGACACACAGGTCCCAGAAGACAGCAGGGATCAGTGGAATCGCGCAGCGTGAATCGTGCATGTGCAGTAGGGAACCAGGCTGTGAAGCCACAAGGCTTCACTTCCTGATTCCCTTACCAAAGATGGCGGCGCCTCCACCCGAGTGCCAAGGGACAGATCAGCTTCGGGTGCCGACATCGCGGGTGTCCTGGACAGGTAAGTGTCCATATTTTAAAAGTCAGCAGCTGCAGTATTTGTAGCTGCTGACTTAGGGTCCTTTCACACTGGGGCGGTTTGCAGGCACTATTGCGCTAATAATAGCACCTGCAAACCGACCCGGTTTGTGCCGCTGCAAACCGACCCGGTTTGTGCTTTCATTCCAGTGTGAAAGCCCCGAGGGCTTTCACACTGGAGCGATGCGCTGGCAGGACGGTAAAAAAAGTCCTGCTAGCAGCATCTTTGGAGCGGTGAAGGAGCGGAGTGTATACCACTCCTTCACCGCTCCTGCCCATTGAAATCAATGGGACGGCGCGGCTATACCGCCGGCAAAGCGCCTCTGCTGTGGTTTTTAACCATTTCTCAAACTGCAAACAGGAATTCTTATGGCTTTCTCTCAACAATGGCTTTCTTCTTTCCACTCTTCCATAAAGGCCAGATTTGTGGAGTGCATGACTAATAGTTGTCCTGTGGACAGATTCTCCCACCTGAGCTGTGGATCTCTGCAGCTCCTCCAAAGATATCATGGGCCTCTTGGCTGCTTCTCTGATTAATGCTCTCCTTACCCAGCCTGTCAGTTTAGGTGGAAGACCATGTTTTGGTAGGTTTGGTGTTGTGCCATACGATTTCCATTTTCGGATGATGATTGAACAGTGCTCGGTGAGATATTTAAAGCTTGGGATATTTTTTTATAACCTAACCCTGCTTTAAACTTCTCCACAACTTTATCCCTGACTTGTCTGGTGTGTTCCTTGGCCTTCATGATGCTGTTTGTTCACTAAGGTTCTCTAACAGACCTCTGAGGACTTCACAGAACAGCTGTTTTTATACTAAAAATAAATTACACACAAGTGGACTGTATTTACTTCTTAGGTGATTTTAGAAGGCAATTAATTCCACTCAATTTAAGTTAGGGGTATCAGAGTAAAGGGGGCTGAATACAAATGCATGCAGATATTTATTTGTAAATAATTTTGAAAACAATTTATCATTTTCCTTCCACTTCACAATTATATGCCCATTTGTGTTGGCCTATCACATAAAATCCCACCAAAATACATTTATGTTTTTGGTTGTAATATAACAAAATGTGGAAAATTTCAAGGGGTATGAATACTTTTTCAAGGCACTGTATCTATGCACACGTAGGCATTTACAGGCAAGAGCATTTAGAGACAGAAAAAATAAAAAAAACATCACTTGCTCTTTCAAAGAGGACAGTTTAGACAGAAAAAACAAGCACACATAAACGCTAGTGCATTTTAATGACCAAAATACAATCATATTCTTGCCAATACAGTGCAATAATGCCAAACATATGAACATGCATAAATGCTTGAGGAAAACCAAGCTTTTTCCATTTAGGGTGAAAAGGCATTCAAAGGAATACAGTGTGCATAAAGCCATATGGTGTTTGCGTTCCTATGCATTGTTTTATAATTAAAAAAAATGTTTATTGCACTATAGCCTTTTGAGTAGCTGAATTTACAGCATGTTTAATATTTTATCAATTTTGGGGCATATTGTATGTAAAGGTCCATTTACAAAGATTACCATATAGGCTATCATTCCTTAAAGCGTAACTCCACTTTTGTTGAGAAAAAAACATTCCCCTCTGGGTTATCTATGTACATTTCAAGGATTTTAACAAACTTTGTTGCAGATTCATACCTTTTGTTAGTCTGAAGAAATCCATGTGTGTTTCTCTGTGCCCCTGTGAGAAAGTGAATCTAATGGATGTGGTTTCATAATTATCAATCAGCTGTGGTAGCTGCAGGGCACTAATGAGGAAGCTGCTGGGTCTGCATCCCTTTAGACGTGTTCCTATTGGGAGTATCTCACCAAAAATGACATTTTTGTTCCAGGGGATGCCTGAGATTTGACTTGTATCTTAGTGTAGACTTCTGGGAAAATCGGTGTACCAATCACGCAAGCAGGAAATGATGTTTCTGAGGGGCGTTCTGTACACATTCTGTGTACAGAATACCTCCAGGTAGCCATATTGCATTGCATTTTCAGAAAATTATAGCGGCTGTAGATTGAAAAGGAAAGGTCATTTTTTATAGCACTTAATTACAATAGGATTTGTGTAGCAATTATATACGCTATATTGTTTGCTATTTTTTCCCCCCCAGGAGAGCGGAGTTACCCTTTAAATTAACACAGACTTCAGACGGTGAGTTTCAGTGAGGTGTCTTTTAAAGTATATGCTGAACTACTCCTTATTTATAGACCATAAGGAGGAGGTGGTCTATGATCTAGCATGTGGGATCTTAAGCAGGGCCAACAACAGTACTTGGGTTTTCAGTGCAGCATAGGGGTCATTGTCAGCTCAAACATCAAGTTACGAATTTCTGGCAGAATTTACAAGTGCATGTATTGCAGAGATGTACTAAATATTTTATTATTTTTACCAAGACAAACACTTTGAGGAGACCAAGAAACTAAGTACTTAAAAAAGAAATATGTACACATGATGGTTTACATTTCCTGTTTTGTATTGTAAACCTTATTAAAATACACTGAACAAAAAAAAGTTGTATGAAAAATAACACAAGAAAATCCCAAATTCTCCCATTATGACTGGGCCATACTGACAGGCAAAGCCTCAACACTTCCCGCAAGACCCAAACTTGCCCCGTGAACCCTGCCTTCTGCACATTCTTATGCCCCGTACACACGGTCGGACATTGATTGGACATTCCAACAACAAAATCCTAGGTTTTTTTCAGACGGATGTTGGCTCAAACTTGTCTTGCATACACACGGTCACACAAAGTTGTCGGAAAATCCGATCGTTCTGAACGCGGTGACGTAAAACACGTACGTTGGGACTATAAACGGGGCAGTAGCCAATAGCTTTCATCTCCTTATTTATTCTGAGCATGCGTGGCACTTTGTGCGTCAGATTTGTGTACACACGATTGGAAATTCCGACAACGGATTTTGTTGTCGGAAAATTTTATAGCCTGCTCTCAAACTTTGTGTGTCGGAAAATCCGGTGGAAAATATGTGATGGAGCCTACACACGGTCAGAATTTCTGACAACAAGGTACTATCACACATTTTCCATCCGAAAATCTGACCGTGTGTACAGGGCATTAGTGGCCAGTGAGGTTGCCCCTCATAGTAATAGGCCAATAGGAATTGTGGCGCTTATCAGTAAGCTCTGATAACACCCGGAAATGTTAGATCTTTGCCTGTCACAACAACATTCAGCCATGACAGGAAGGTTTGGGTGGCTGCTGCAGGTATGTGCATTGTTAGAATAAAATGATCATAACATAAACTAATGTTCAGGAATAAATGTAATTCCATTAAGCTATGTGTTCTTGGGCATTGCTTCCTGGTTGAAATATTTAGAAATCGGGGGGAGATGGGCGGAGCCTAACGGAGCAGACATGCATTGTTAGAGCTCTGCACCGCTGAGAAGAGAAGAGAAGGACAAAGCGGAGCCTGCAGGCTCAAAACGTATCCATTTGAAACTTTTTGCCCCAGGGAACAAACTGTGAAAGTTTGGGCAGGAAATATGGTACTGGGAGGAAACCGTGGCAGAAATAAAAATCACCTCACAAAGAGCTCACAGGCACTCACTGCAACTAAAGCAGCTCCAGTCACCTCACAAGATACAGCATCAGGGCGCTCTCACAGACAGAAAATGTCACAGCAAGACTCTCCATTTGAGTCAGATACAGAACAAATCCTCTCACAAACTTCTCCACAAGCCTCCTCAGCATCCCCAGTAATATTATTACAATTTGAAAAGATGCTTCATAAGGCTTTAAAACAAACCTCAGACCAAATAACAAAAAGCCTAACCAAAGAAATAAGAGAGCTGGGAAACCGCACCGCAGCCTTAGAAATAAAAATGGATGAAATTGAAATTACAACCCAAGTAAATATAACAGAATTGGAACAATTAAAAGAAGAGAATTTAATACTTCAAACTAAGCTTGAAGATTACGAAAATAGAGCCAGACGTTCAAACTTGCGCATAAGGGGAATACCTGAAACTGTGACAGACCTGCAATCTACTATTACTGCTCTATTACAAGAACTAAAGCCAGATATCCCTATTGAACGTTTAGAACTGGACAGAGTACACAGAGCCCTCACAGCCAAAAAGAAAGATGGACCCCCACGTGATATAATCACAAAATTTCATTATTACAGAACGAAAGAACAAATACGAATTGCTGCAAGAGAAAAAAAGGAACTTAATTTTCAAGGACACAATTATCAAATTTTTGCTGACCTATCCCAACTTACTATTACTAAAAGACGATCCATGAAACCCCAACTAATGGAACTGCAACGCCACAACATTATGTATCAATGGGGCTTCCCCTTTTCAGTCAGATTTAACTACCAAGGTACAATTTACAGAAGCAGATCAGCAGATGAACTACAACAAACCCTTTTAAAATTAAATCTGACAGAACCCACAAGCAGCAACTCTCCCACACGCAGAAGAATGACATCATCTTCACCTTCAGGCAGCACTCAGAAAATTTCAGAACAAAATGGGAATCATCATTCTCACAAAAGAGGCCGTTATGCCACATTATCCACGGACCAAGAAGATTCAATGGACTAACATCCTAATTCCTGATATCTCTTCATTTATTATACTAAGAGATGGTTCTCTATAAAAAAACCTGTATTTATAACTGAATGTAACTGCATTCTGATAGTCACACACTGTGTGGGATCATGTTACATTCCAGTTATATTTCTTATTACTTCTGATTCATATAGCCTTAGAATATATAAGTGAAATAAGGAAATTCTTTTTCAGTTATATATTATCAGGTAATAACAATAGATTTATTACTTTTTAGGACAAATATGTTCAATAATCCAGAAGTAATGGAAGCTTTTTCTTTCTTTTCTTAAAACAAATATATTATTACCTAACTAGTTCCTAGAATTATGTTTTTGTTTATTCTAATCTGAAGCAATACAACCTCAATTTTATGAGTTAATATATCTAAACAGTTACATATGAATAAAATATGTAATTGTTTACTCTAAAAGGGTTAAAATCCCAAAATAATTCAAACTATCTTCATCAATACCAAAGTTATTAACAGTACCTTTCTAACTGAATTATTTAGCCTAGGGCAAGACTAACCATATACAACCACCCTGGAATAAATTATTTCAACAAAAACTATATTCTGCACTCCAATTAATGAAACATCATTTTGATGTCTTTTGACATAGCACTTCTCTCCTGTAAGCGGAAGATCCGTGTACCCCCATTAGCCCTCCTCATTCTCCCAACCATATTATGTGGGAGTGTGACGAAGGCACTTATTCCCCTGAGAGAGATATTTACTCTCTTTCACGGGTAAATTGTGATTACTTGCAAAAAATAATTTATACAATGTATCATCTAATCTCATATGATTTTTGTTTACTCTTTACTCCAGAATTAACTGGTTTCTTTTCTATCTATTCATCTCTTCAGTCCACACAGGTTGATCTGCGCAGTCAGCTCTGCATAACAAAAAGTAAGTCAAAACTATTTGATCTGTTGCCATGGCACCACTGAATATACTTTCCCTGAATGTTCAGGGAATAAATGTCCCTCAAAAAAGGACCAAAGCCTTCCGTACTTTTCATAACAAGAAGGCTCACATAGTATGCCTCCAAGAAACACACTTCATCAAAGATTCTACTCCAAAATATATTTCTCCTTTTTATCAACAAATGTACACGGCTTCTGCCTGTACCAAGCAAAGGGGAACTCTAATTGCATTTCACCGATCCACACCATTCACCTTATCATCAAAAATTAAAGACCCAGAAGGTAGATACCTGATACTCATGGGTTATATAATGGATACAGCAATCACGGTGATTTCCTACTACGCTCCTAACAAACAACCTACACCATTCCTCTCACATATATTACAAGTGATTAATACACACAAAATAGGAACAGTGATAATGTGTGGGGATTCGAACCAGGTCCTCCTCCCATTTCTAGATAAATCACCTTTTACACCATCTAAAATAACCTCTAGATTACCTTTTTCTCAACTTCTTTCCAAATACAATCTGGTAGATTCGTGGAGAGAAAGTAACCCAATGAAAAAGAAATTCACTTATTTCTCGCACCTTCATCAAACCTTCACCAGAATAGATCATATTTTTCTAACAATAGGAATGATACCAGAAATTATTGCATCAGATATAATTCCGATTCCGTGGTCTGACCATAATGCAGTATACACTACTATATCCTCAGCCATACCAAAAGCGCATGACCCAACGTGGTACTTACCGGACATAATGCTCAAACACCCACTACATCAGATGGCCATTGAACAAGCTTTAAAGGAATACATATCAATTAATAATACAGCAGACATCTCCCCAATAACACTGTGGGAAGCTCATAAGCCTGTCTTGCGTGGTACAATACAAAGACAAATGGCACTATTTAAACGGGAACGCAAAAATCTAGCAAAAAAACTAGAACTCAATTTTAATGCAGCCTACATATCATTTCAAGATAATCCATCTCAGAGTACAAAATCTCATCTGGAAAAATCTAGATTGGAATACGATCTATTTCTCACTGAGTCAGTTGATAAATCCCTCAAACGCTCCAAACACAATTTCTACATGAATACAAACAAACCAGGTACATATTTGGCTCGGGCATTAAATTCAACTAACAAATCTTTCAAACCAATACATTTGAAATTATCAAAAAATGTTTACACTTGTAATCCAGTTAAAATAGTCCATAAATTTCACTCACATCTCGCAACTTTATAAAAGACAAACAATGAATTTAATCCTACAGAGGCTGAATCCTTCTTCTCAAAAATAACCTTACCTGAGTTATCTCAGAATTAAAAAAGCAGTTTGGATGAGTCTATAACTATAGATGAAGTTGCTAACGCCATAAAAGACCTAAAACTTAACAAAAGACCATGCCCAGACGGCTACTCGGCTTTATACTATAAAACATTCTCAGAAATACTCTCTCCCATTCTCACTGAAACTTTTAACAAACTTCTAGATGGACATTCTTTTCGGCAAGAAACACTAATGGCAATTGTTTGTATGATCCCAAAACCCATTTCTGATGATACTTCCTGTGTGAATTATCGGCCTATCTCTCTGTTAAACCTCGATATTAAATTATTAGCAAAAATAATAGCAAAACGCCTCAATAGCATTATAGGAAAATTAATACATAGAGATCAAGTAGGCTTCATGCCAAATAGACAGGCAGGCGATAATATACGCAGGGCGGTGTTATTGGCACATATTGCTAAAAAACGGAAAATCCCTTTATGTTTTCTATCTCTCGATATTAAGAGGGCATTTGACACAGTATCCTGGCAATATATGCAATATTCATTACAAAAATGGGGTTTTGGACCCCACTTTTTAACATGGATCAAAGCATTATATAATAAACCCAAAGCCTATATAAAATATGCTGGATACAAATCTGATGCCTTTAATATCGAAAGAGGTACCCGACAGGGTTGCCCATTATCTCCCTTATTATTTGCCCTTATACTCGAACCCATGGCCCAATACATCAGAACAAACCAAACTATAACTGGCATTAAAGTAGGAGGTATTACACACAAATTATGTTAATTTGCAGACGATATATTACTTTTTCTATCATCACCACAGGTCTCTGGTCCTAACTTAATACCAGCTCTTGATGGATTTGCAGCCCTGACCAGCCTTATGATTAATCCTAAGAAATGCCTAGTGCTTAATATTTCACTCACAAACATGGAATTGATCCCGGCTAGGACTGCACTCCCATTCACATGGGCAGAAAAATCAATCCCATATCTTGGAATTCATTTAACAGCAACTCATTCTGACTTATTCTCAACCAATTATCCTCCTGTATTAAGACAGATCACAAATCTAATAAAACAATGGTCGCAACTTTCTTTATCCTGGATAGGGAAGATTAATGCGATCAAAATGACTATTCTACCCAAATTGCTTTATCTATTCAGAGTCCTCCCTATTCCAATTCCTTCCTATTTTTTGAGAATAGTACAAAAAAGAGCAACTTCGTTTATATGGGGCTCTTCTAAACCACGTATACCTATACACACACTACATCTTCCCAAAAATAAAGGAGGCCTGGGATACCCTAATTTTACTAACTACTACAGAGCAGCACATTTGGCCAGTCTGTCCAAATACCATGCAAAACAGGAAATCCCATTATGGGTATTTATAGAGGCTTCAGAAAATGACCCTCTATTAATATCAAATTTATTATGGCTTGATCCTAAAGACCGCTTTAAAATTCATAATCCCATAACTAAACACTTCTTATCTCTCTGGGATAAACTAAAAACCAAATATCAGTTACAATCTCCACATCTCCTTTCTTTTATCAGAAATCCGGCCTTTTATCCGGCATTGATCTACCCAAATTCTTTTAAAGCTTGGACAACATCAGGCATTCAGACACTAAATGACTTCATAGCATCTAAATCATTCCTTTCATTCCCATCGCTTAGAGAAAAATATGATCTACCAAACTCTGAGATATTTAGATATCTCCAAATCAAAAATTTCTATACACCATTCCTAAAGGGGGATACACCATTATCCCAATTATCCATTTTTGAATCAATCTGTACAAAAGATCCATTTGCTAAAGGTACAATTTCATCACTTTATAATCAATTATATGGAGTAGCAAATCTTAATAGACCCTCTTACGTTGGGAGGAGGACCTGGGACGAACTTTAGAAGACACGGACTGGTCTAACATATGGCTCACATCTAAGTCATCTTCACCCAACATCTTAGCACTGGAGACAAATGATAAAGTCCTAACTCGCTGGTACCTTGTACCCGCTAGAGTGGCAAAATATTCACCTAATACCTCAACTCTTTGTTTTCGAGGATGCCCAGAAATAGGCACATATTTACACATATGGTGGACGTGCCCAGTAATCCAAACCTTCTGGAAGGAATTCTTCGTGATTGCATCTAAAATATTTTAAAAAATAATACAACCAGATCCATATTTAACTTTACTTAATCTAAAACCGGAATGGTTAACACTCTCTCAATTCAAACTTATGATCCAACTAATAACGGCTGCAAAACAAACAGTGGCCAAGGCATGGAAATCACCTACATTGGTACTAGCAGAAACAATTCACAGAATGAATAATACAATGTCCCATGCTAAGATGGTAGCCATTGATCAAAATCAAATTCCAAAATTTGAAAAACTTTGGCATCCTTGGATAAAACAACAGTTCCTGTCAAACTTCAATGACTCTGTCCTGTTGCCATGGTAACAGATTAAATGACTTACAGAGACACCCATTCTAAGGCTTCAAAGAGAACTAAAAAGAATAATAAACTGACGAGCGGGACAACCTTTTGGACCATACCTCTACCTTTCAACCCTTTTTCTTCTTTCTCTTTCCTTTTCTCCACCTTACGATTAAAGCTCATTATCAGAATTTATTTGACCTATATACACTCTACTTGTAAACAATATGTATAGTAGGTATAAATCATTTAAATACCTACAAAAGTAACTACGGAAATGATATATATCTTTAAATTAGGTTTACGTGAACCCAATGTTTAATAATAACAGACTGAACTACTCATCACCATAAATCAGGATTCTTGGAACATAGGGGCTGAAACGGAATAATTTAGGAGAACATGTCCTTTAATTGCAACAGTAAGGCATCAGATGATCAACCTATATCTCCTGTTTTGGTGTTGTTTTCTCTTACCTCACTACCCTATACATTCACTTAATTGCTTGACAATAAACATATACCTGTAGAATCATAAGTGGGCATTTTATTTCATTGTATTCAAGCAGTGAAACTGCAGCAAAATGAAACATGTCTGTCTTAAGCCGCAGGACTGAACACAAGAAGAACATCTGCTCGGCTGTTTATAGTAAAAGTTGAAATGACAACGTACAAATAAGACATTACCATGAATAGAGATCATTTTGTAAATGGGTTTTAAACGTACTGCCTTTGAACCAAAATTGCAATCCGTTTTCTTCAGTCAGCAGAATATTAAAAAAGAGCTTTTAATGACACAGGGATAGCAAACAAACAGATTTTCTTTGCCATAAAACACCATATAATATATTTAGTGGCCTTATTAAACTGTTTTAAGGAATTCTCTTGTGGCAAAATGTCTACTTAGTATGCCTGTAGAGATTTTTTGTAATTCTTGCAAACAAAGTTAATGGAATGAGTATTTCTGCTCTCTTTTCTTAGAAAGCATTATGTTTTGCCTTTTTTATATATATTTTACAGATATACAGTGCCTTCAAAAAGTATTCATACCCCTTGAAATTTTCCACATTATGTGATGTTACCACCAAAAACGTAAATGTGTTTTATTGGGATTTTATGTGATAGACCAACACAAAGTGGCACATAATTGTGAAGTGGAAGGAAAATGATAAAGGTTTTAAAAATTTTTTTACAAAATAAATATCTGAAAAGTGTGGAGTGCATTTGTATTCAGCCTCCCTGAGTCAATACTTTGTAGAACCACCTTTCGGTGCAATTACAGCCAAAAGTCTTTTGGTATGTCTCTGCCAGCTTTGCACATCTAGAGAGTGAAATTTTTGCCCATTCTTCTTTGCAAAATAGCTCAAGCTCTGTGAGATTGTGAACAGCAATTTTCAAGTCTTTCCACAGATTGTCAATTGGATTTAGGTCTAGACTTTGACTGGGCTATTATAAAACATGAATATGCTTTGATCTAAACCATTCCATTGTAGCTCTGGCTGTATGTTTAGGGGCGTTGTCCTGCTGGAATGTGTACCTCCGCCCCAGTCTCAAGACTTTTGCAGACTCTAAAGCCGCGTACACACGAGCGGAATGTCTGACAGAAAAAGTCAGACGGAAGCTTTTCATCTTCTATTCCGATCGTGTGTGTGCCTCATCTGACTTTTTTTTTCGAAAATTCTGATGGACCTAGAAATAGAACATGTTCTAAATATTTCCGTCGGAACCAATTTCTTTCGGGAAAACCGCTCGTCTGTATGCTGTTCCGACGGACCAAAAACGACGCATGCTCTGAAGCTATTGGCTACTGGCTATTGAACTTCCTTTTTCTAGTCCCATCGTACGTGCTGTACGTCACCGTGTTCTGGACGGTCGGACTTTGGTTGGACTTTGGGTTGACCGTGTGTAGGCAAGACCGCTTGAATGGAATTCCATCAGAGTTCCATCGGAGAAACCTTCGGAGCTTATTCGCTTATTGTCCTGTATGTGGCTCCATCCATCTTCCCATCAACGCTGACCAGCTTCCCTGTCCCTGCTGAAGATAAGCATCCCCACAACATGATGCTGCCACTACCATGTTTCACGGTGGGGATGGTGTGTTCAGGGTGATGTGCAGTGTTAGTTTTCCGCCACAAATAGCATTTTGCTTTTAGGCCAAAAAGTTCAGTTTTGGTCTAATCTGACCAGAGCACCTTCTTCCACATGTTTGCTGCGTCCCCCACATGGTCTCTCGCAAACTGCAAACAGGACTACAAATTGTCCTGTGGACAGATTCTCCCACCTGAGCTGTGGATCTCTGCAGCTCCTCCAGAGTTACCATGGGCCTCTTGGCTGCT
This sequence comes from Lithobates clamitans, assembly GCA_037952925.1. Classification (NCBI taxonomy): domain Eukaryota; kingdom Metazoa; phylum Chordata; class Amphibia; order Anura; family Ranidae; genus Lithobates; species Lithobates clamitans. The sequence continues at coordinate 3,553,313 of JBBGZY010000056.1, read as the reverse complement.
TCTCTGGTTAATGCTCTCCTTGCCTGGCCTGTCATTTTAGGTGGACGGTTTCACTAGATTTTAGTTAAGGGTATCGGAGTAAAGGGGGCTGAATACAAATGCACGCCACACTTTTCAGATATTTATTTGTAAAAAAAAATTGAAAACCTTTTATCATTTTCCTTCCACTTCTTGTGCCACTTTGTGTTGGTCTATCACATAAAATTCCAATAAAATCCATTGAAGTTTTTTGGTTGTAACATGACAAAATGTGGAAAATTTCAAGGGGTATGAACACTTTTTTAAGGCACCGTATACTGGAATTCAGAAGCATTATTCCACCTAACACTAAAATTATTTGTTATTTATGCTTGTTTTTTATATTTTATATAGTTACACTATTGCATTACATAGACAAAGCTAAAAGTCACCATTTTTACTCTTAAAAAAATAAATACACTGCCCCTATGAAAGGGGTGGGATTCCTTCACATTCTTACCAGCACACAGAGCTATTGAAGAAGTATCTTCTTGGTACATCAGTGTGGACCTGGTGTTTTGCATTTATTCTGAATATAATTATACCTACCTTTCTCATGAAATGATTTATTGATTAACTCTTTAGGTGTACATTATATTTATTTTATATCTCCTATTTTGGAGTGTTCATTTTTGTTGTTGCTTGGGGCTTTTGGTATGTTTTTCTATTACAGTGGCTCCATAGGTGTAAGCCACTGTTATCCTCTGGTCTACTTCCCAGAGCTCAACTGTGTGAGTTTTTTCAACACTGCAAACTGCAATATAGTAATTTGCAGTCTCTGTCATTAGTGTCTTCAGCATGGTCATTTGTGTAGAGTAGAGGCAAGTATAGGCTGCAACCAGTCTCTGATTCTGCCAAACCCACCCTGCCATCTCCAGCATTAGCACTGAGCAGGTAGTTTTCTCTGCCCCAGCTGGTGAAAAAAAAAGTCAACTATGCCCTGCCACAATCACACATTTAGGTGCCACCCCAGCTCGCAGTATTAGTGCAAATTAAGTCTGTATGGCCGCACTACTGAAAAAAACACATTTATTCGAAAAATAATATTGCAAAACTGGGTAAAAAACATCATAAGAAAAGCAGCAGAGAAGTGAGGTAAACTAATGTAGTGAGAGTTTACGTCACTTCTCCACTACTTTTCTTATGATGTTCTTAACCAATTTTGTGATTTTCTAATAAAGATGTTTTTTCAGTAGTTTGGCTTTCCAGACTTTTTGATGTGTGTGCCTCTTTTTTTTTACATCAGTGGCTGAATGTGGAAGACCCTGGGAGGAAATATGAAATTATTCCAGCTTACTGATAATACTTTTGCTGGCTGTGCAAGGGAGGGTGATTGAAACCAGAACTGTTTGTTGTGGTACCTTATATGTTACAGATCTCATCCCCTCCTCTGGATCGTATGAATTGTGAATAATTTACAACTAATAGGACTTCAAGTGATGGTTTTCTTCTTTGTGAACTGCCACTATACAATAATAGCTGGCCCATGCTCCTACTCTAGACCACTGTTAAGAAGCCATTTTAAAAATCTTTCCGTTGGTATCCTCTATCCATATTCATGGAGAGGCTGTTGAGCACTTTATAGCCATCATTTGTAGTCAACATAATTCCTTTTTTATTTGGAGATTACTGTATTGATACTGGATACAAGTTGAACAACAAATGTTTCTATGGATTGCAAACCAATATGATGACTGGTCAATGCTTCTTTTTTTGACTATTACCAATTATCTATTTTGAATATTCAATGGTCTGGATCCTCCATCTTCATCCGTGCTAATGGATTAATTTAATGAATGTTTATGACACAGGGAATGAAGGGTGTTGAGCCAAGAACCAATTTTATTTATTGATTTTTGATTCACACTTAGTTCTTTGCATTGACCAATAATGATTGCATTGCATTACAGTGCATCATCATTTTTGCAAAGGTGTGGAGCAAATCTATACGATATTTTTTAATAAAAACAAACATAATCTACATTTTTATTTCTGGGTGCAATATGTGTGCTCTAACCCTCAGATATAGTGACCTCTCAAAAAAGGCTTAGTAGATGTGTTGCACATGTGTTAATTATCTTCACTGTCAATCTCTAAAACAAGACACGCGTTTCAAAGGAATACCTTCTTTCTCAGAGCCTGAGGCTCTGAGGAAGAAGGTATTCTTTCAAAACGCATTAGTCAGCAGTGGTCCTGATGTCCTCTCCTTTACCATCTGGAGACTGCCATACCTAGACTGAGTGCAACCATTTGGAAGCTTTTACAAAGCAAATATTCTTCACATGTTTGTGAGTAGTTTTCAATCTTTTACACAGGAAACTGGGCATTGCCAGGAGGGCTATGTTCCAATGTAAAAAAAACACAGATTGCCGGGGAGCAGCTTTCTTAACAAGGCCAACCAGCATTAAAAATACACAATTCCTTTAAATAACATGCTTGGAATGCCTAAAACCTGCATGTGAAGTTGTGCACCTGTAGGATGTACTCAGGAAAAAGTTACATTTACAAATTAAAAAAAATTGCCACTTAATGACATTTCCCTTTTGGCGTGCTTTTTTGTTGTAAACAATGACACCCCCCCTCCTCAAAACCTGCCTGCAAAATGGTGCATCTGCAAGAAGTACAAAAGCTAGCAATGTTCGGTTTGTTAACAAAATAGCTGGTATCCCCCCCACATTAAAAGAAAAAAGGTGTGGTATTCCCCCTAAAAATACATACCAGACCCTTATCCTTGATGGGGATATGATATGGGTTTTAAGGGGTACCCACACAAAAAAATTGTGTTGGCTCTTCCCAATTTATGATTGATGTGGACCTACATCGCTGGATGACATAAATGACAATTAATTTACATTGAGGGACATTTTTTTTTCTTTTTTTTCATTTGTGTGGCAAGGGGTGGCGGATATCTGGAGGCCTCTTTATTTTAAAGGGGACTTTAGGATTCCAGCTTGCAAACCCTCACAACCACCAGGCAAAGGTTATGAAGAAGTGGCCCTTGTCCTCATCAAAATGTAAAAAAGGTGGTTTGCCAGGGGAGTCTTACCTGTCAAGGGAAGTGCCCTCCCCACATTGAGGAAATATGACTAAGTGTGCATCAGGAGATGGCACACATGCTCACCCCCTTTCCTGGAGTTGCAGGATGAATGCTTGTATAAAGGTCTGGTAAAGAATTTGGGAGGGATCCCATGATCATTTTTTTTATTTGGGGTCTCCCTTGACATCCATACTAGAACCTCATCAAAGATAAGGGTCTGGTATATACATTTAGGGGGTGTCTTTGAGCAAATAGGATCATGATGACACGTGGTCATCAAAATATTTCATCAGTGATGTCACCCAGGATACTTCGCCCCTAGGATACCTAGTTTACATTCAGCTGCTGGCTGGGGAAATGTCATTTACAGCAAAAAGTCCATTGGGATCAGATGTTTTGGCAGTCAGTGATTTTTGTTTTGGTGAGCACCATTCGTTCATCATGATTGACATGGATCTGCATGGCTGGACATGCGACTGACAATGAATTTACACAGTGGGATTTTTTTTGAAGGACTTGAAACACATTGGTGTGTTTATTTACATTGTTTTTTTAATGCGCAACCAGGGGTATGTTCCCCTTACTTGTTCACATAGGAAGCTGCAATATCAGGGTGCACCTTTATTTTAAAAGGGTCTTCTAGAATTTGATCCAGAGAGTCCCCCTTACAGACCCCCACATCCGCTGGGCTAGAGATATGTGAGACCCATGTTCTCATTTATTTAGGACAAGGTGCTTTTCCAGAGATGTACCCCTTGATACCACTTGTATTGAGGGCATGTGGCCTGCAATTGGTTCAGGAGAGGCCAGCATGCTCATTGCCCCCTCCTTTCTAGTTAGTCGGGCTGTGTGTTTGGATAAGGTTCTGGTGTGGATTCTTTGGGAGTGACTATCTTTTTCTTGTTTTTTTTGCATGTAGTGCTGCCTAAATGTCTGGTATGGAATTTGAGGGGGGACCCACACCTTTCATTTTTTGTGTGGAGTCGCTTTTAAAAATCCATACCATATCCTCATCAAAGATAAGGGTCTGGTATGTATACTTGGAGGAAATCCCCAAATGTTTTCTTCCGTTTGTTCCACCATTAACATTTATACCAGACCTCATCTAGGATAAAGGTTTGATATAGATGGAGGGAATACCTGCCTGTTTGTTTACAAACAGAATGAATCTACAGGGAACTGTCATTTACTGGCAAATTTGAACATTTTTTTTGTATATGTTACTTTAGCTGTAGTAGGTTGTATATATAGCTTAGAAAGGGAGCATTACTAATTTCTAAGATTTAGTTCCCATTGATTTCAGTGGGGTTCAGATTCAGCATCAAAATTTTGGTAAAGTTCAAAGACCCTACCCTGAACTGAGTTACATTGAAACTCAGGTATGTTCAGCTCATCACTAGCTCTCACCTCTGATTATGTGGCAGGAGATGAATAACCCCCATTTAAATCTATGCTGAGATAAATTTAGAAGGTGATACTGACTTTGGAGCAAAAACGGTGGCGTTGCTATTAGCAATCAATTACATTCTTTGTTACACTGAAAGGAAATATGACTGATCAACTGCTTTTACTGTTTTTGTAAAGCAGCCTCTCTGAGATTTGACTAGATAAAAACAAAACATCCATTCCAATTTGTTCAAATAAATTCACCAGTAAGCCTCTTGTTTGTGTGCGCATATGGAGAAATTAGAACTTTATGGTTAGGTTATGCTTTAATATTGTCAGTGTTTTAAGTGCAAATAGTGACATCAACTTACATTTCTGTACATTTTCCACATCATTTAGGCATTAGGAGTTGGACTTCATGCCAAAATGCAATACATTTTATAGAGTCTGAGCAACCATTAGTAACAAAAAAGTAAAAACATTACATATACAGCTGGTTGTCAGAACGCTGCCAAGTATTATTTTCATTCCAACAAAGGAAATTTATACATATTATTTCTGGGCTTATAAGTAGTACAAGGTCCAATAATATGCATTTCTTCATTTCATGCAGCTGGACAATCAAACAGGTGCACAGGGGCCTGGATGCGTTTCTTTGTGAAACACAATTACATTGCTGAAATGGACTTCACATTTAAATAAATGAGCTACACAGAACTTGCAAATTTTTCAAATCAAAATAAAAAGGATAGCAAACATGTATTATTAGCATGTATTATTATTATTATTATTACATTTCCAGCATGTTAAACAGGCAATACACAGGTTTACAGTGTATGTATAATTGAAACAGGTAATTATACATTTGACATTGTGACAATACGGTTCCCTGTCATGGTGTGTGTCATCCAGGATTCTCAACAAGGCAGGTTGAGGGGCTTCGGGATGCTTACTTTATTTGGAGGAAACTGTTTTCTCAGTTTTCTCTGTGGTTGGTAAAATCTAGTTGGGGACCTGGAGCCTGGAGATTTTGTATCGATCTGGGTGGGGTACTGAGGTACAGTGTTTATACAGGAATACAGGGACTCTGTTATATGGTCAAGAGGAGCGAGCCATTAAGCCTGAGCAGCGGTGTTGCTAAAGAGAGCCAGGAGGCTGAACAAAATTGATGGTGGACACCCCTGTGTGGGCAACAGTTCTGTTGTTGGATTTTTTTTTACCTTTAATAAAAGTGGGCCAACAAGCCCTTAAATGGCATAACTGGCGTGGACTCTGCTCACTGATAAGCTCTCTTATCAGTGAGCACTTACGCTAAATAACCCCCACACATTACAACATATATAAGTGAAATCTTTAACTCATCTTGTCACCCAGACAATCCTGCCATGATAAATATCCAGATTCTACATTGCCCTGAGTCAGACTTGTAAATGAAAATAGAGTTTAGAAATTTAGTCTGCTCTAGGACCTCCCCCAGCCTCTTACCAGGCACTGAAGAAGCAATGGCACACTGATGAAATAGATCATTACTCTGCTTCATCCTTCTTTCAAAAAGCTCTCAGTGTTAGATTAACAGAACTGCATTTCAGCAAAGCCTAATTACCTTAGAATGCTGCCCCTCCCTTTCCTAGTGTGGGAGCTGCTGTCCATTGGACTACAGGAGGCAGACAAAAAGATTCAGTAGATTCAGATAATAAAGTGGATTACATTATGACCGTTTATATCTGCTTAGTTCACCTTTTATAAACTAGATGTACAAATTCTATAAGATGTCACAGATATAAAAATACTTAAAGCGTAACTCCACTTTTGTTGAGAAAAAAACATTCCCCCCTGGGTGCTCTATGTACTTTACAAGGATTATAACCTTTGTTGCAGATTCCTACCTTTTGTTATTCTAAAGAAATCCCTGTATGTTCCTCTGTGCCTCTGTTCTGAGTCATTAGTGTTCCGAGTCAGTTGTGCAGCTGCAGAGCACTAATGAGCAAATCTGCTTGGCCTGCATCCCTTTAGACGTGTTCCTATTGAATGTATCTCTCCAAAAATATTAAAATCGCATTAAAAACGATGCACTATCAAAGGTATAAGCATAAAGCCTTTGAACTAGTAAAATTATATCCTTTACACCATGATAAAGATAATGTATAAAATATATGATGAAAAATATATAAAATAACAAGTGCTTAATAGCCAATTAATAAAGTGACAATGTGCATTCATATAGTGATGAAAAAATATTAAAGCAAATAAGTCCGTGGAAATTTAAAGAGATCCAAATACTGGAATTATAAAAAAAATGCTTAATTGCACTGTGCAAAGTTCAAATTGATCCAATTTACAGGTGCTCCACACTCCATGCGATTCAGTATGCTGTGAAAGTGACGCGATAATCAGATGCTGTGTTCTCACTCAGGTGGTCCCCCCCATGTAATGAAGGCTCACCTTAAGGTGTGTGACCTTGCTGGTAAGCTTGGTCAATACACGCTTTGGAACCACTACAGGGTTCAGCAGTGTGTCCGGAATCCTGGATCTATCGCCAATGTGCCTCAGTAAATCAATGAAAAAAGGATCTCATAGTGTATTAGCTTATCCAATTTATTGAAACAAAAAATAAACAGGTCCCACACAGGGTACTCACAATATCCAGGCGCTTCAGTGCGCCATTCTACATCAAGCAAAAAACAAATGGTTGAAAACCGCCGGTAATGCGATGGTAAGCTGATCGTTCCTAACAGCTGATCTGCTAAACGTGCCATCCTGTCCCCTTCCCCTACATATGTCGGAATAGGGAATTCCGTATCTTCTCATTGCGTATCACTCCCTGAGGAAGATATAAAATTTCCTTGGTTTATTATTGTTAATGGAGGCTCACAGGAAGTTCTATATAATTTCAGTTTGATTTCTCCAAAAATATTGTTTTTGTTGCAGGGGGTGCCTGAAATCTGACTTGTATCTTAGGCAGACTTCTGGGGAAATTGGTGAGCCAATAACACAAGCAGGAAATTATGTTTCTGAGGTGTGTCCAGTACACATTCTGTGTACAGAACAACTCCAGGTAGCCATATTGCAATATATTTTCAGAAAATTACAGTGGCTACAGATTGAAAAGCAAAGGTAATTTTTAATAACATTCAATTACAATATGACTTGTGTCACAATTATATGCGCTTTATTATTTTTTCTCTCTTTTTTTTGCTATTTTTTTCCTGCCACGAAAGTGGAGTTACCCTTTAAGGGTATACAATTGAATATTAATATTATTTTATAGCTTCTGTTTACAAATGGTTGATTGCTTTGCTTTTATTTTTTAAGCTAAAGGGCCTAATTTATGGAGTGTTTAGTAAATAGAGAGTTCTGTGTTGCCCTATGCAAACTATCATACCTATAATTTTGCAACACAAAATTTGGCATAAAAATCAAATTTGTTGTTATAAGAATATTTTACATTTTACACAAGATAGCGGCTAGGTGACAGTGTTATATCTGACACCTCATCCCCATGTAATATATTATCGGACAACAGGGTATTTTGTGGGATTATAACGATGCCAAAAATAGTAAGAACCATTTAAGTATAAAACATATAAAGTTTATTTACAAAAAGTTTAAATGATTCAATCAAATGAGAAAATTAAAACATATCATTTCATTGGCCATTCATTTCCATTCCAGAGGGGTGGACAGTCTTGGTGAATTTCATTGTTGGTCTATTGGGTAAGCTTGAAGTGAATTGGATAGAGTGAATAACTAGCTAAAATGTATATCAATGGATCTGATATATTGTCCCACTGATTTTCTTGATTGTATATATGATTTTGTCTCTATTATAGTCTTTTGACTAGTGGTGATCTGCAAATCCCATGAAGAAGCCAACTTTGGCGAAACATGTTGGGATCAAACACTACCTCATGACTATCCACACAATGGAAATGAATGACCAATGAAATGACACGTGAAAATGTTCTCATTTGATTGAATCTTTTAAACTTCTTATAAATAAACTTTATATGTTTTTTACTTAAATGGTTCTTACTATTTTTGGCACCGTTAAGCATATTTTATATGGTATGTGGGGTTAATATGAAATAAAACAGTATTACGCTATACAAGTTCCCCTTGTTTTTTGCATGTTGAACTTCTATAACCACTTGCAGACCGCCTCACGCAGATATAGTGCGGCAGAATGGCACGGGCAGGCAAAGTAATGTATGGGTATGTTACTTGCCTCCCGCAGGCGGGGGGGGGTCCGCTCAGACCCCCCCGGTGTCCATGACAGATAGCTCTGACGACGGAGTTGTGGTCCCTGCCAAGGTCAGGCGTGCCAGACCCCGATCTTCTTCTGCTGTTGTTGAGGTGCAAGAATCGCAGGTCCCTCGTATGGAGCAGAGTAGTACTAGTGCCGCTATTCCTTCTGGTGAACTGGCAAGCACCAGAGGCCTAGTACACCCTGGTCATATATCCAGCACTGCAGTAACACTTGGTGATGTGGCGAGTCCCATAAGTGCAGTTCAAGCTGGTGAGGTGGCAAGCACAAGTAGTGTCCCGCTGCCATCAAGAAGACAAACACAAGCCCGTCGTGCCCATAGTGCCCTTCCTGCTGCATTCACTTTTTCTAATTGGGAACTCGCCATTTCTGCAGCACCCGTACTTTCCCCATTCACTGGCCAACCCGGCATTCAGGTGGAAACAGTTGATTTTACGTCACTTGATTTTTCTTCACTGTTTTTCATCGAAGATCTCTATAGATCTATTGTGGACCAAAGCAATTTGTACGCTGGCCAACACATCGCCACTATTTCCCAGTCCTCCCTTGCCAGAGATTGGAAACCAATTACGGTTTACGAATTTAAGATCTCTCTGGGCCTTTCCCTCAACATGGGCATAACTAAAAAGAGTGAGTTGCCGTCATATTGGTCCACTGACCCAATTCACCATATGCCTTTGTTTTCTGCCTCCATGACCAGGGCATGATACGAACAGATTTTACGGTTCATGCACTTCAACAAAAATGAACTCTGTCGTCCTCGTGGAGACCCTGGATACGATCGGCTCTACAAAATTCGGCCCCTCGTAAACCACTTCAACCAAAATTTTGCAGACTTGTTTACTCATCATCAAGTTGTCTGCGTTGATGAGTCCCTGATTAAGTAAGCGTGCCAGATACGGGGTCAAGATGTATAAGCTCTGTGACAGAGCCACAGGCTATACATGTAGTTTTATGGTTTACGAGGGCAAAGATAGTCACGTAGAGCCGACAAACTGCCCTGACTACATAGGAAGCGCTGGCAAGATTGTGTGGGACTTGATGTCACCCTTAATCGGAAAGGGGTACCACTTGTACGTGGACAATTATTACACGAGCGTGCCACTTTTTTAGTCACCTTTTTGATCAACAGATTGGAGCATATGGCAGCGTGCGACCTAATCGCTGGGGCTTTCCCCAGCGGCTTGTAGATTCCTGTCTTAGGCTAGGGGAGAGAGCTTGCTTCAAGTGTAATAACTTGCTCGCTATGAAGTGGAGGGATAATAAGAATGTTTTCGTTCTTACCTCCCTTCATGCAGACACGACGGTCCAAATTCCTACGACTACTGGTGTTGTGGAGAAACCCCTCTGTGTCCACGAATATAACCTTAAAATGGGAGGGGTGGACCTCAACGACCAGTTGTTGGCGCCGTACCTAGTTTCCCGTAAGGCCAGACGCTGGTACAAAAAAGTGTCTGTTTATTTATTTCAATTGGCTTTGCTGAACGCTCATGTGCTGTACAGAGCTTCAGGAAGGACTGGATCCTTCCTTAAATTCCAGGAAGAGATCGTCAGAGCCCTTCTGTTTCCAGACGTTGCTCCACCTCACCTTCCCCAACCAAATGCAGTAAGCCGGCTGCATGAGAGGCATTTTCCATTTGTCCTCCCGAGTACCCCTACCCAACGAGCCCCCCAAAGAAGATGTTGTGTCTGCAGCAAGTGCGGATATAGGCGTGACACCCGGTATTATTGTCCATCCTGTCCTGACAATCCTGGTCTTTGCATTGGTGAATGTTTTGAACGCTACCATTCACTAGTTGAGTATTAGCGTAGGGTACAGCACTGCACAGACTAGGCACACTAACACAGGGTCTCCCAAGATGCCATAGCATTTTGAGAGACCCGAACCAGGTACCAGTTACAAAAGTTATAGTTACAAAAAAAAGTGTAAAAAAAAAAAAAACACAAAAAAATATATAACATAAAAAAAAATAGTTGTCATTTTATTGTTCTCCCTCTCTCTATTCTCTCTCTATTGTTCTGCTCTTTTTTACTGTATTCTATTCTGCAATGTTTTATTGTTATTATGTTTTACCATGTTTGCTTTTCAGATGTGCAATTTTTTTTATACTTTACTGTTTACTGTGTTTTATTGGTAACCATTTTTTTGTTTTCAGGTACGCCATTCAGCTGCAGAGCGGATTTATTTATCTTGACAGCAACAGCGTTTGCTCCCACGATACATAAAGCCGTGACTCCAGCCTGTCGGATGTGATTTCACCACCACAGTTACATACTTCAGCCTATATACCGAAGCGTGGGGTGCAGCAGTGGGTGGAGGAGCGATTTGCTCCTACCTTTTGCGGGAGGATGCCCCCATGCTTCGGCATATATATATTTTAGGCACAGGTTGCGTTAAATGTTTTATTTTTTACTATTTTTGTTTGAATTTGCTTTGCAGGTATGGTAAGTCTTACTGTTATGCTGTAATGTTACTTTGTTTTATTGTTAACCATCATTTGCAGGTACGCCATTCAGTTGCAGCGCGGATTTATTTATCTTGACAGCAACAGTGTTTGCTCCCACTATACATAAAGCCATGACTCCAGCGCTCTAGGAGGTGATTTCACCACCACAGTTTAAAAAAGAGCATATATGCCAAAGCATGGGGGCAGCAGGGGCGGAGGAGCGATTTGCTCCTACCTTTTGGGGCGGATTCCCCCATGCTTCGGCATATATAAACGGTGCATGTATGCCCATCATTAGAAGTGGGTGGATGAAGGGAGGTATTCTAATAGTGGGCATACCCACCGATCAATATCTTTTTTTAGTTCAGCCCACAGGCTGCATGAAAAAAAAGTTTACAATATATGCCCAACAAGGACCAGCAACGTACTGGTATGTTGCTGGACTTTGAGTGGTTATACCAGAATGGTGCCTGCAGGTTCAGGTATCATCTTGGTATCATTCTTTTCAGCCAGCAGTGGGCTTTCATGTAAAAGCAATCCTAGCGGCTAATTAGCCTATAGCCTGCTTTTACAAGCAGTGGGAGGGAATGCCCCCCCACCATCTTCCATGTTTTTCTCTGGCTCTCCTGTCCCAACAGGGAATCTAAGAATGCAGCCGGTGATTCAGCCAGCTGACCATAGAGCTGATCAGAGACCAGAATGGCTCCAAACATCTCTATGGCCTAAGAAGCTACGAGCATTTCATGACTTAGATTTCGCCGGATGTAAACAGCGCCATTGGGAAATTGGGAAAGCATTTTATCACACCGATCTTGGTGTGGTCAGATGCTTTGAGGGCAGAGGAGAGATTTAGGGTCTAATAGACCCCAATTTTTTTAAAAAAGAGTACCTGTCACTACCTATTGCTATCATAGGGGATATTTACATTCCCTGAGATAACAATAAAAATGATTAAAAAAAATGAAAGGAACAGTTTAAAACTAAGATAAAAAAGCAAAAAAATAATAAAGAAAAAAAAAGCACCCCTGTCCCCCCTGCTCTCGGTCTTTTTCCGTTTATAGCGCAAAAAATAAAAACCGCAGAGGTGATCAAATACCATCAAAAGAAAGCTCTATTTGTGGGAAGAAAAGGACGCAAATTTTGTTTGGGTACAGTATTGCATGACCGCACAATTAGCAGTTAAAGCGACGCAGTGCCAAATTGTAAAAAGTGCTCTGGTCAGGAAGGGGGTAAATCTTTCCGGGGCTGAAGTGGATAACCCAAGCACGGGAGTCCCTCCCTCATTCTAAGGAAACACCAGGCTTTAGTGTTTTTTCACCTGTGCTGACCTATGAAGGATCGGATCCCAGTTTAGGAATCTATTGAAACGTTGAAATATAAGGGTCATTTATCGCCGGTTTTCGGTTGAGTGCATTACCAATGGAGCTCTTTTGGTACACAAGGTGTTTTCTCTGTGATGGTATTCAGGCTTTGAAGGATTTATCTTGGTTCTGATGGGTCACGGAGCAACTCTTCTACTTTAAAGACTGTTTATGGATATTTTCATGCATGGACTTATGTTTTGTGTATGATGCATTTATCCAGTATATATGTTGCACTGTATACCTTCAGGTATTTTGTTTAGCGCTATTAATGCTGGGATAATTTTTTCCTTCATTTTATCTTTGCATAATTTTTTTAGATACCTGTATATTGCAAATAGGGATGAGCTTCGAATTCGAGTCGAACGTATCGACTCGAATTGCGAACATTATGGGACATTCGTGCCAAATTCGAGTGGCGCATCATGGCCCATAATTCACTGCGGCATCGCAGTGCAGTGCTGGCTGATGAATTGCCAAGCATGCACTATGACCCGCATGCTTTGGCCAATCACAGCGCGGTAAGAACAGAGAGCCATAATTGGCCAAAGGCAGGGTGGCTTTGGCCAATTATGCCTCAGGGGATTTAGTACACGCCCCACACTATATAAGGCCGCCTGCACGTCGCCCTGTGTAGTGTGTTCTGGCGTGCTGAGAGAGAGAGAGAGAGAGAGAGACAGTGCAATTTCATTTGAGTTAGATAGAGTAGGCAGGCGAGTCAGTTAGCTGCAGTCAGTGTATTGTGTATATATATGCATCCCAGGTGTTGTGTATGTATATATATATATATATATATATATATATATACACTGTACAGGCAGCTGCAGTATTTTCAGTCAGTGTACTATATCCTGCACACAGTGTGCAACTAAAGCTAACTGCAGCCAATTGCTGGTGTTCTCTTCCTAATATACTTTAAGGCAGGCAGCTGCAGTATTTTCAGTCAGTGTATTGTGTATATATATATGCATCCCAGGTGTTTATATATATATATATATACACACACTCAGGGGCGGACTGACAACACTCGGGCCCCCAGTCCAAATAAAGCAAGGGCCCCGCCCATGAACCACCCCTAACCCCGCCCCTACATTTTGAACAAAGTACAATTTCTGCCTTTTTTTATGGGACCTGGAGGGTGGTCTCTCTAACAGTGTCCGTTAGAGAGAGTCCCTCGCAGGTCCCATTAGAGACTGCAAAGAGGTATAATGGGACCTGGAGGGGGGCCTCTTTCTAACGTACTGTACAGTGAACACCTTCATTCACTCTGGTCCTCATGGGTCTATCTCCTTGTGCCATGACTCTCACCCCTGCCCCAACCTCTCACAAAGTAAAAATAAAATTGGCACTGTGTAGCACTCCTCTTACCTTAACTATTAGTACTGTAGCTGTGGCTGGCTCCTGCATCCTCTGTGATTGACTTCTGTGGGTGGGTGGCTGGCTGTCACCCTGCTGTGGCTGGCTAGCTGGCTCTCTGGTGTGGGTGGGTCACCATGGGTGGCTGGCTGGCCCTGCTGTGGGTTGGTCTCCATGGGTGGCTGGCACCCTGGCCCTGCTGTGGGTGGGTCACAGTGGGTGGTTTGATGGCACCCTGGTCCTGCTGTGGGTGGCTGGTGTGTCCTCTTTCGCCATTTCGGGCACTGTTTGCCGAGGCGAGGGAGGGACTTGAAGGGAGACTGTGACCTCTATCTGGGACGGTAGAACTAGAAGGTTTGAAGCAGGCCCAGTGCGCAGCGGTGTGCGGCACAATGGGTAATGACATTGTGTGCGGGTCCTCTCTGTTTCCATTTGAGAGTCTATGTTGGAAAGAGCCCCCCATCAATGCAGCCTCACCAGTGCCCATGAAAGCAGCCTCACCAGTGCATGGGGGTTAGAGAGGAGAGCTTCCGGATCACAAAGAGCTGGTATCTCTTGCTGTGACACCTGGCGGCCACTGTCATCCAATGTCCCACCTCTTTTGATAGACGTCACACATCCCCTGGCATTAGACCAGTGTGATGTCTGTCAAAGGAGCCAGGGGGCGGGACAGCGGATGACAGCGGTCGCCGGGTAAGCGGGAGATCCCCGATCTGTGTGATTAGAGAGCGCTCGCCCTCCCCCTTACCCTCCAAGCAGTGGCATCACTAGAGTTAGTGTCACCTGGTGTGGTAAAACATGGTGTCACACCCCCCTACCCCAGGGGCACTGAGCAGGCTAGTGCATCAGCGTGGCTCTCCTCCCAGCCTGCCACAGTAGATGGAGCCAGGATGGGAATGGGGTGGTGGATGGAGCCAGGATGGGAACGGAGTGGTGGATGGAGCAGGATGGGAACGGGGGGTGGTGGATGGAGCTGGAATGGGTTTGGGGGTAGATGGATCCGGGATGGGATCGGGGGCTAGATGGAGCCAGGATGGGAGCGGGGTGGTGGATGGTGCTGGGATGGAATCGGGGGGTGGGGGGAGGGAGGATGGAGCTGGGATGAAATCTGTGATTTGGGAGGGCGGGTTAAAGGATGATATGTGCCATGGGATGATTTTCAAGGGGGGAGTAAGAAGAGCCTGGGCAGGTAACATGTGCCACGGGATGCTTTTCGGGGGGGGTGAGAAGGACCTGGGCAGGTAACAATTGTGCTGCCAGGAGTGATTCTAGGGAGGGGAAGGGGGGTGGGGGATAGGATATGTGCTAGGTGGTGTTTTGTGAGGGGAGAGGAATTGTGCTGGGGGGTCAAACTTAAAATCTGCCCCCCTCCTTCTAATACAAGTCCTCTCTAACCCAAAACATACCCCGCTTTCCTATACACCACCCCCCCTTCCTCTCCCTAGAATCACTCCTGGCAGCACAATTGTTACCTGCTCAGGCCCTTTTCGCCCCCCTTCCAAGACTCTTATTACAGACCTCTTATGGCAGGTGTCCTTCCTCCCCCACTCTTGCTCCCGGCCTGTGTGCATGAATGTAAGTGCCGAGGAGGAGGCTGTTTGTCAGTGTCTCTACTCTCTGCCTTATTCCCTTGTCCCTCCTCCCCCATGCTCCCACATATCGCGTGCAGCTGAGGGATAGCGGAAGGGAAAAAGGGAGCCGCGGCGCCCAGTGTCAATCCGACTCAGAACCTGGTGTCATCCGTGGTCGCCCCCCCTTCAATAGCGATGCCAGCAGCGCTGGGGCCCGGGTGAGCCCGAAACAATGGTCGCAGGGGCCCGCGGGAGCACTGAGAGTACCAGCAGGTGGCGCAGGACGGCCCCTTTCAGGAGCCGGGCCCTCGGTCCATGGCTGAACTGACCGACTGGTCAGTCCGCCCCTGTATACACTGTATTCATTAGCTAGATCCGTTCCTGTTATTCTCTTCCTAATATACTTACAGGCAGGCAGCTGCAGTATTTTCAGTCAGTGTACTGTATCCTGCACACAGTGTGCAACTAAAGCTAACTGCAGCCAATTGCTGGTGATCTCTTCCTAATATACTTACAGGTAGGCAGCTGCAGTATTTTCAGTCAGTGTACTGTATCCTGCGCACAGTGTGCAACTAAAGCTAACTGCAGCCAATTGCTGGTGTTCTCTTCCTAATACACTTACAGACAGGCAGCTGCAGTATTTTCAGTCAGTGTACTGTATCCTGTGCACAGTGTGCAACTAAATCTAACTGCAGACAATTGCTGGTGTTCTCTTTCTAATAATAGCTCAGGCAGGCAGCTGCAGCATTTTCAGTCAGTGTACTGTATCCCGCTCACAGTGTGCAACTAAAGCTAACTGCAGACAATTGCTGGTGTTCTCTTCCTAATAATACCACAGACAGGCAGCTGCAGTATTTTTAGTCAGTGTACTGTATTCTGTGCACAGTGTGCAACTAAAGCTAACTGAAGACAATTGCTGGTGTTCTGTTCCTAATAATACCACAGGCAGGCAGCTTCAGTATTTTCAGTCAGTGTACTGTATCCTGTGCACAGTGTGCAACTAATGTTAACTGCAGACAATTGCTGGTGTTCTCTTTCTAATAATACTACAGGCAGGCATGCGATTCAGTTAGCTGCAGTATAATCAGTATATATATATATACCCGTATATACTCGAGTATAAGTCGAGTTTTTCAGCACATTTTTTTGTGCTCAAAGTGCCCCCCCTCGACTTATACTTGAGTCAAGCACTTTTCTGCAGCAAAAAAATACATTTTCTGAACCGAATTTGGGGCCCTGTATCTCAGGGCCACTTTGTGCTAGGAACCCTAAAATTGGTGTGCAAACCCAGTGGAACTGGTATCACAACATATCCAAAGCTGGGGTCCCTATCACTAAGTGGCCCCAAGATACGGGGCCCCAAATTTGGTTTGGAAATGTCATTCTCTGCTGCAGAAAAGTGCTTAACATTTTCTGAACCGACTTTGTGGCCACGTATCCCAGGGCCACTAGGTGCTAGGAACCCCATATTTGGTGTGCAAACCCAGTGGAACTGGTATCATAACATATCCAAAGCTGGGGTTCCTAGAACCAAGTGGCTCCGAGATACGGGGCCCCAAACCCGGTTCAGAAAATGTCATTCTCTTCTGCAGAAAAGTGCTTGACATTTTCTGAACCGATTTTTGGGGCCCTGTATCTCGGGGACACTTGATGCTAGAAACCCCAGATTTGGATATTTTAGTTCTGCTGAGTTTGCACACCAAATTTGGGGTTCCTAGCTCTAAGTGGCGCCGAGATACGGGGTCCCAAAATTGGTCAACTGTGTCCATCTGCAGCAATGTCATTTCGGGACCATTTGGGTTCAGAGACCCCAAATTTTGGCTGCAGCTAGGGGGCATCTAGGAACCCTTAACTACCGAGTTTGAAGTTTGGGGGACCTATGGCTGCAAATGGGCACAGTGAGGCATGCAAATGGGCACAGTGAGGCTGCAAATGGGCATTGTTGACCCTCTTTTCCACTTACAGTAGGTGTGCATTTCTCACCCTCGTCTTATACTCGGGTCACTAAGTTTTTCCCATTTTTTTGTGGTAAATTAGGGCCTCGACTTATACTCGGAACGACTTATACTCGAGTATATACGGTATATCCCAGACATATCCCAGACAATTATATCCCATATATATATCCCAGACAGTCAGTGTACTGTATCCTACGCACAGTGTGCAACAAAAGCTATCTGCAGCCAATTGCTGGTGTTCTCTTCCTAATATACTTACAGGCAGGCAGCTGCAGTATTTTCAGTCAGTGCACTGTAACTTGTGCACAGTGTGCAACTAAAGTTAACTGCAGACAATTGCTGGTGTTCTCTTTCTAATAATCCTACAGGCAGGCAGGCGATTCAGCTAGCTGCAGTATAATCAGTATATATATATATCCCAGCTTTATGCAGCTACATCTCACTGCAGGTCATTCCTTGTGTACCTATTCCAATACATCAAAGACAGTATGTCTGGAAGGCCAACAAGGAGAGGCAGACATTCACAGGCCAATAAAATAGGGCAAGCAGGCTCTGTGTCTAGAGGCAACAGTGCTGGTCATGGACACGGTGCATCCTCATCAGCACGTGGTCGTGGGGCATGCTTGTTCTTTTTCTCTGCAGCTGGCTGTGTTGAGCCACAACATGCGGAAGATTTGGTAGAGTGGATGACCAAGCCATCCTCATCCTCCTTCATCCTCTGTCACCCAGGCTGCCAATGCAGGTGCCAAAGTGGCCTATTCCTTGGACTCGAGATCATCATCAGTTACTCCTTCCCTAGCCCCACCGAAAGAGTCCCCCAAACTGTTCGACCCCAGTGTCGGGTACATGCTGCAGGAGGATGCGCAGTGTTTTGAAGGCTCCGATGATGGTACCCATCTGAAGGAAGGCAGTAATGTGAGCCCAAAGAGAGGTGTTGCCCAAGAAGGACAACAAACTGGCAGTCATGTTCCCCCAGCTGCAGCATACTGCCAGGTTTGCTCCAGTGACAAGGAGGGAGGGGATTATGAGCTCACTGACTCTACGTGGGTGCCTGATAGGAGAAAGGAGGAGGATGCGGAGGAGGAGGAGGCACATCTCCAATAAGGCAGGATGCCCTCCAGGGGCCAGCTTAAGGGCAGCCAACCGACTGCATCACACCGCAGAACCCCACAAGTGCAGGGCGCTGGTGACTCCGCGCGCTATTCCAAAAGTTCTTCTGTGTGGGCCTTTTTTGAGACATGTGCAGCAGATCGCACCGTTGCTATTTGCGTATCAAGCGTGGACTAGACAGCAAGTGCTTGGGCACCACATGCTTAATCAGACATATGTCTTAAGCAGCCTGTTGGCAACACTACCTTGCGGACCTCTCCTTGCTCCTCCTCAGCTGGAATCTCCAAACCCACTATACCTTCAGTCCTCTCAGAAACCTGCACTGAGAGGAATGAAGGTGTAGAATTAGGTGTGCCACTGCCAAGTACTTGCAGGAAATCTGCTATCGGTACACCAACGTCCGATTCTAGCAGGCAGATTTCCCTACCCCAGTTGCTCCACCGGCGAAAGAAGTTCGCTCCCAGCCATCCACATGCCCAGCGGTTTAATGCTAGCTTGGCTAAATTGCTAGCACATCAACTGCTGCCTTTTCAGTTGGTGGACTCTGCCCCCTTCTATCTAGATAGGTTGATAAAGGAACCAGTTAGCGTTCTGAAACGGTCTCTCTTTTATGACCACATCCGCCCTGCGCTGCGGTCCAGGCTGGTTTGCTGTCTCTCCTGACTGACATCACTTCCAGGTATTTTCCTCCTCTCCTCAGACGACGTCAGTTCCGCCAGTGTTTCAGCATCCAGGACACTTTGCTGCTGACTGACACTGGATCCGTGATGTTTACATACCAACAAGCCTGAGGACTTCCTCCTGCCGTGACCCCTTCCAATGCTGCATACCGCATCCATCTACATATTTCTATGTGCCGTTTTTATCATCCCATCCTGTAAGTGTTTTTAGTCCCGTTGGGGATATTAAAATATGTAAACTTCTTCACTTAGAGGCGCCTTGTTTCTGTTTATGTTTCCATAGAAATTGCTTTTTTCTGTCAGCTGCTGCCATAAGTGTTGAAGAATTCTCCACATTTCTGCCACCACCACTATTGTTGGACTTTTTTAGAGACATTGTTTTACTCTGAAGCCCTGAGCGCCCTTACCATCCTCCTGTATACACGCAGCAGAGGGCCATCAATGAGTACCTATGCGACTATGGCACCAGGACAGGATCAGGGAGCTTGTTTTTTTTCCCCACACCGGTGCACCATGATCAGGGATGCATGCACTGTCCTGTCACCATTTGAGGAGGCCACGAGGATGGTGAGCAGTGACAGTGCATGCATCAGTGACACTGTCCCTCTTGTCCACCTATTGGAGCACACGCTGCATGGAATAATGGACAGGGCACTTGAGGCAGAACAGAGGCAGGAAGAGGAGGACTTCCTTACCTCTCAAGGCCCCCTTTATCCAGACAGTGTTCTTGCGTGCGATCACACAGGAAGAGGAGGAGGATTGTGTCAGCATGGAAGTGGGGCGTAGCACTCAGCATCAGCAGCAGTCCTCAAGGGATCATTTACAGTCCGAAGAAACCCATGGACTTGTACGTGGCTGAGAGGAGGTGGCTGCGGATCATGTCGTCCTTAGTGACCCAGAGGACTCTGGACCGAATGGCTCAGTAAACCTAGGCAGCATGGCCTCCCTGATCCTGCAAAGCCTGCGGAAGGATCCTCGTATTCGTGGTATCAAGGCGAGGGATCATTACTGGCTGGCAACCCTCCTTGATCCACGTTACAAGGGTAAGGCTGCAGGCCTTATCTTGCCGTCGCAGAGGGAGCAGAGGATGAAACATCTTCGGGAGGCCTTGCAGAAAGGTTTGTGAAATGTGTTTCCAGAGCCTGGGAGGTTACAATTTCCTGGTCCTCCTGGACAACGTGTTGCTGAGGCTTCGGTCAGTCACAGAAGGAGCGGTGGAGAAGGTGGCCATCTGACCGATGCGTTCAGACAATTTTTAAGTCCGCAGCCCCAAGGTATGATCGGTTCCAGCAACCATCGCCAGCGTCTGATTCACATGGTGCAGGAATACCTAGGGGCAAGATCAGACTTGGACACCTATCCCACTGAAAATCCTCTAGGTTACTGAGTCTTGAGGATGGATCACTGGCCAGAGCTTGCACAGTATGCAATTGAGCTACTGGCCTGTCCTGCATCCAGCGTTCTTTCGGAACGCACATTCAGTGCTGCTGGAGGCTTTGTAACCAATCACAGGGTGCGCCTGTCCACCAAATCGGTCGATCGGCTGACCTTCATAAAAATGAATCAGTCTTGGATCACCAGCTACCAAGCACCTGATGCTGATGTAACCGAGTATTTTTTTTTTTAATGTGAGATCCCTTAAAGACTGCCTATGCTGATGCTGAGTGACTATCCTGTTATGCTTAGTGACAATCCTCTTCCTCCTCAATGTTCATGCTGATAGCTTGTAAGAACATTTTTGGTTCTGGGCACCACCACCAGTGGCTAAGGCCCAATTTTTCTGACCCTGTTCAACAGGGGCATGTAATTACTATTCTTGATCTAATATTTAACAGCAGGGCCCGTTCCTGCACCCACCAAGAGTAACTGTGAGGGCTTACAGTGTTGTGGCAATACCAACACCTAAGGCCCAAATTTCTGCAGAGTATAAAGGGCAGGCCCCTACTTTCAAACATCCAACTTACAAACGACTCCTACTTGCAAACGGAAGGAGACAACAGGAAGTGAGAGAAAATCTACCCCTAGGAGGGGAAATTCTCTCCTGTAAGAGTTCCTTGTTTCACTAAAAATTTTCAAAATCCAATTGTCACTGGGACAGAAAGTGAGGTGAAATCTTTTGAACAGGTGCACAGACAGCAAAACAAATGTTACAGGGGTGATAATCCTTCCCTATGTTTTCCAAAAAGCTTAAAAATAGATTTTTTGGCTGAAGCTACACGTAAAGAATGTACCAGTTCAAAATTACAAACAGATTCTACTTAAGAACAAACCTACAGTCCATGTCTTGTTTTCACCGCCTGTATACTGCTGTTCAGAGTATATAGGGCCAGGGGGCCCAACGCCTTTCCTTTTTTTATTTGGGTGCGGGGTTCCCCTTAATATCCATACAAGACCCAAAGGGGCTGGTAATGGGCTGGGGGGGGTTCTCAATGATTTTCATCCATATTGCCGGGACCAGACATGACATTAAAGCCGCGTACAGTTTTAAATGACTTTTTTTTCTTTAGAAATGTAATTTTGAGCAGGGACTGTTCTAAACAAGGTAAACATGCGCCACTTTACAGGCATACTATAGGCACCCCCCAGGCACGATATTTAAAGGAATATTTTACTTTTATTTTTTCACTTTAAGCATCATTAAAATCATTGCTCCCAAAAAAACGTCCATTTTTAAAACTTTTTTTTTGCATTGATACATGTCCCCTGGGGCAGGACCCGGGTCCCCAAACCCTTTTTAGGACAATAACTTGCATATTGGCCTTTAAAATTCGCACTATTGATTTCTCTTATTCGAGTCCCATAGACTTTCATGGGGTTCGAAAGTTCGCGCAAAGTTTCAGACCGTTCGAATGTTCTGATGCGAACCTAACCGGGGGGCGTTCGGCTCATCGCTAATTGCAAACATATCTTCTTTTAAGCGTCTCTTCTCCTGGGAAAATAAGTTTAATGTTTGTAGTCGTTCCTCATAACTGAGGTCCTCCAGTCCCCTATTAGCTTTGTTGCCCTTCTCTCTCCAGTTCCAGCACATCCTTCCTGAGGACTGGAGACCAGAACTGGATGGCATACTCAAGATGTGGCAGAGTTTTGTACAGTGTTAGAATTAGTGATGGGCCGAACATCCCCCGGTGTTCGCACCAGAACTCCCGAACGGAGAAAAAGTTCTGACTCGTACCGTGAACCCTATTTAAGTCTATGGGACCCGAACTTAAAAAATCAGTCCCCATTTTGAAGGTTAATATGCAAGTTATTGGCCATAAAAAAGGTATGGGGGCCCGGATACAGCCCTAGGGGACATGTATTAATGCAACCGTCACCGTCCTTTTCTGATGGAAGCAAAACAGAGGAACCAGTAGAGTCCCCACAGGCACTTTAACTGTTGGAAAACAAAAGTTGGCATTTTTTTTTTATGTAAAAAGGAATGACGCCCAGGTATTGGCGAATTTGGAGACCCTGTTCTCCAAGAGGAACTTACATGGCACTGAAACCTCTGAATATTCTTAGAGATATTCATAGGTTGAAAGGTAGGCTGATGAAGCGGAGATGTGTCCAACCAATCAACAAATTTACTTACTTTGGAATAAAAAAGAAAAGAAAACATTTTCGGGTTGTGAGGCTAAGAATCCTGACGATCTAGTGAAAGCCTCCAGCCATCTGCTGCAAGCGAATGCTTCTCTCCATCCCCCGCAACCTACAAACAGGGGTGGGTAGGAAACCTACAATCTCTCCTGTGAGATGGGACCAGGACAGCTCCCCTCTGAGTCTGAAGTGTCTGTAAGTATTGTAACCGCCGTGGTTGCGGTGGATCTGGCAGCTCCGAGGGGGAGAAAAAGGTCCGTAGAAGGAACAGTGAGGAATCCACCAAAGTGACCATGAGTGTCTATCCTCCAAGGATCTGCACAATCCACTGTCCAGTAACCCGTGATGCGTGCCCACTGGTACTTACCTTAAAAGTCTTGCACACGGTAAAAGGGTTTTGAGGGTACCTGCGGTACACCCAAAAATTTTCATTTATGGACCTTATGAAAGGTTGCCCCTAGAGGAGCGGAACCTAGCGGGAGAAACATATTTCTCCCTTTATTTTTTATTATTTATTTTTAGTTATATATATATATTTTTTTACTTTCTTGCTTTCTGTTATGGGAGAAGAACAGACCCTCCTCCTGTTACTTCTGACATGGCTGTCTCTGGTTTCATATCAAACAGAGATCTTGCACTATAAAGTGACTATTCCAATTTTGTTTCTAGGAAGCCAAACACAGCCCCGGGTCTCAACCCAATGGGTACCCCTAGCCGTAACTGAGTATAGCATTGCCTTGGCCAGGCACCAGGTTGAGACTATTGCTGCTTCCGCAGTGAAATTTGCCGATACATCTTGGTCCCAAGATATCAGCCCTAACGGAAAAGTTATTGCTCATTGAAAGGGTAAATATGACTTTGTCTTAACCCATGTAATGGTCTGCATGACTGCCTGGATGCACAGTTCTCCAAAGAAAAACTGACACCAAGTAGCTCCAGATCTTCCTCTGGTGCAAGGGAGCTAAAATCATTTGCAGGCTGCGCCCCCTCCTCAGGAGTACTGAGAGGATGAGTGATCCATGAGGCAGATTGTTCTGCTAGTGGCTAAACCCGCAACAAGGGGGCTGACTAGCTAGAGTAATTACAGTGAGTTTAAAAAGTTTTGTGCCACCTTATAAGTAATAAGGACATTCGGTATTACCTGTCAGCTGCAAACTTCAACCAGGCCGACTTCACTCCCCAGCCTCCTGGGCATAGGCACTGCGCCACAGGTCCTGCAGGACTCTTGTTGGGGTGCTGGCTCTGGGAAAGAAGAGCTAAGACGTTTTCCTTGGAACCCCTCTCCTGAGTGGGAGCGGCATCCGAGCTATGCACCTCTGAAGAACGTCTGCCTTTCTATGGCCTCTGGCTCTGGCCTTTGAGAGCGTGGGAGCTAAAGCAAATCAAAGCAATCCGCATGAGAGGGCACTCTTTTTCTGAAAACTTACCGACACGGTGGTCCCCACCTAAGTGTTGAGGGTCTTTTGTATGGGTGGTGACTGATACTCGAACCATGGAGAAATGGGACGACCAGCTGAGAGACGGACAGCCGCAGAAAGACCGAGAAGAGGAAAAATAGATAAGGCAACAGCGACTTCGCTTCTCCCTTTAATAATGTATATCTAAATATATACATCTACACACTCTCTCCTTTCCCGTTTTTTTTTTTTTTAAAACAATATGCATGCATATATAAATACATGCACATACCGCTCCATATAACACCCCCCCCCACATACATACATACCAACCAACATAAGAACACACACATATATACGCAAACATATACATACTGCAGAGGGTAAGCCTGGGGCAGGGTTAAGAAGAGGTTAATCGAAGAGGGCAGGTATTTTCCCTTCAGACCCGCTAATTGTCAGCTGGGCTGAAAGTCTCAGAGAGGAGCTGTTTGAGTAGGACTGAGAGAAACAGGAGCATGCTGTGTGTGAAAATGTCTATTGCTGGATGGTGTGCTGGGTGAACTTAACCACATTGAGACTGTAGCTCTGATTGGAGCCATGAACTGTTACCTATAAGCCTGTGTGCGGCTGAACTGTGAGCTGTACCTGTGTGCACAACCTTGAGACAAGACAAGTCTGTCTTATCTTATGTTTAATTTGCCATTTTGCTGAATAAAGCCACTTTTGTTTTAATGGGCTGTCTCTGAGCCAGCTGTCCACTCCTCTGACCCCCTACAATACACACACATACACATATATATATATATATATATATATATATATATATATATATATATATATATATATATATATATATATACACACACATACATACATACATACATACATATATACACACATATACACACACACACATACACACCACCTACCCCAAACCTATACATACACAACCTACAAATATAAGCTATACCTACAGCTGGCCTAGGACAGCAAAGGACAGAGAACCTGTCTACGGGGAGTAATGTACCCAGACCAGTGCCACTGCAGGAGAAAAAGAACAGGAGGTGCAGAAAGTGAGAAAATGACAGGAGACAAACAAAGGCAAAGGTAAGAAGGATGCAAAGCTGGCCTCCCCAAACCCAACAAGCGTTGCAGACACCAACCTTAAAGGCAGATTTCATTCCTAAAGAGGAAAAACTGCTCAGCTCCATCGAGACCCACAGAAGGAGCTCCCAAGCTACTCTGGCGCTTTTAACAGCCTGATACTGGGACTTCGTACTGGGAGAGGCTTAACCCAGCCGGCAGCTGCCTGGAGGCAGAGGGGGGAACATAGTACTGCTTACTCTTCACTGGTGCGTGGAGGTATGAGGACAAAAAGAAGAATGGGGCGGGGCCTAACTGGCCTTTAATTTATGCTATTTCATTGGTCCTGAGGAAGGGGAGAAAGGCGGAGCTTATCACTAGTATGCTGCCATGGTAGCGTCAGGAAAAATGATTTTTTTTTAATTTAGTGGCTGGGGGGGGTCTCCTTAGTCTGCCTGTAAAGTAGCGCATTTGTACCTTGTATAGAACCTGCTGAAGCTAAACTGACATATATAAGGAAAAAAAATGACATTTAAATTGATCTTCCAGGCTGCAAGCTTTCTTTAAAAAAAAAAAATATTGCGGCAACAAAAATGTAAAAAAAAACAGCGTGGGGGTCCCCCTCAATCCATACCTGGCCCTTTAGGTCTGGTATGGATTTTAAGGGAAACCCCACTCATTTTATTTTTTATTTTGTCATCAAAATTGTTTTTAAAAATGGTGTGGGGTCTCCCTTAAAATCCATAACAGACCCTTATCCGAGCATGCAGCCTGGCAGGCCAGGAAAGGAGGGGACGAGTGAGCTATACCAGGCCATATGCCCTTAACATAGGGGGGTTGTTTTGGGGCAGGGGGGCTTTGCCCGCAATCCCAAAGCACCATATCCCCATTTTCATGTGGACAAGGCCTCTTCCCCAGAAACCTGGATGGTGGTTATGGGGGTCTGTGGGCAGGGGGCTTAGCGGAATCTGGAAGCCCTATTGAAATACATTGTACCCCTACTCATTTACCAAAAAAGTGTCAAAAATAAATAAAAACACACACACAGTTTTTGACAATTCTTTTATTAAAAATATTAAAAAAGTCCCCCCGATGTAGATCTATCATCAATCACGATGCCCGCCGCACCGACAGACCCGGAAAAAGGAAAAAAAAAAGCTTTGCCCGCGAGGAAGGCTTCCGCCATCTGCCTGCTCCATCATTTCACAGTTCTTAAATAGGCAAGGGGCAGGGCCACTTGGCGATGTCACCTGGTAGCACTGCCTCCATGTGACGTCACCAACCCAGCATGCACCAGTTGGTGACGTCACCTGGGACGGCACCACCAGGTGAGGTCGCCAGGCGGCTTCACCCCTTACCTATTTAATAACTGTCAGACCGACAGGCTGAGCTTTTTTTTTTCATTCAGCTTTCAGCAAGGAAGCCCACTGACAGCTGATGACTCACCCATTGTTAAGGACACAGCTTCCCAGCCCACTCCTTAACGACCAGCTATTCACTGTGCCCTGATTGGGCAAAGCCTTGCACCTGACCAGCAGCCAGCTACATGACTTCAGCCAATTAGGGCTTAGAATAAACTGTGCAGC
This sequence comes from Lithobates clamitans, assembly GCA_037952925.1. Lineage (NCBI taxonomy): Eukaryota > Metazoa > Chordata > Amphibia > Anura > Ranidae > Lithobates > Lithobates clamitans. The sequence goes on along the minus strand of JBBGZY010000056.1, from coordinate 3,526,483 downwards.
ATGCAGTGCATTGTGGGGCGCTTGGTGGGAAAACATCCCACTGAGCTCCCCGCAAATTCAGGTGTTGGACGAATGGGTGCTGTTCAAGGCCGAAACGATGCTTGGTCCGAATCACCCACCCATCACTAGTTAGAATTACAGTCTTATCTAATAAATACCCTTTTTAAATGCGTGCAAATAGTTTCCTAGCCTTGCTTGATGCAACTTGGCATTACATGCTATTGCTAATCCTGTGTTAATTCTGTGGTCTACTAGGACCCCTAGATCCTTTTCCATCCTTGATTCCCCCTGAAGTTCTCCCCCCATCACAGAGCCTTGGGACACCCCACTCAGAACTCCAGACCATTCAGAAAACACTCTATTTATCACCATTCTTTGGTGGTAGTCAGGGAATTTTACCTATGTTGCCTTCTTAGCACAGCCCCTAGATTAATTTTTGTGAACTGTACTGGCACATGTGTGACTGACAGGATGATTTGCATGTTTCTGTTGCAGTAGATGGACACTGAGAGGTACTTCCTCCAGTACAGGTAGAGCCATTTCATCCAGATGCATTTTAGTGCTATCCAAGACAGTGGTCCCCTAACATTTTTTATTACAAAAAAGTTACAAAGAATAGAGCCAATGGACCTAAAAGCAGACACAAAATTAGGGATGAGCCGAACACCCCCCCGGTTCGGTTCGCATCCAGAACATGCGAATGGACCGAAAGTTTGCGCGAACATTCAAACACCGTTTAAGTCTATGGTACTCGAATGTGAGAAATCAAAAGTGCGAATTTTAAAGGCTAATATGCAAGTTATTGTCCTAAAAAAGGGTTTGGGGACCCGGGTCCTGCCCCAGGGGACATGTATCAATGCAAAAGAAAGTTTTAAAAACAGACGTTTTATCTGGAGCAGTGATTTTAATGATGCTTAAAGTGAAAAAATAAAAGTGAAATATTCCTTTAAATATCATGCCTGGGGGGTGCCTATAGTATGCCTGTAAAGTGGCGCGTGTTTCAAACAAGATAGGGACTGTAGGTTTGTTCTTAAGTTGAATCTGTTTGTAATTTGGAACAGGTACATTTTTTAACTGTAGCTCCAGCCAAAAAAAAACTATTTTTAAGCTTTTTGGATAACATAGGGAAGGGTTATCAGATTTCACCTCACTTTCTGTCCCAATGACAATTGGATTTAGAAAATTTGGGGTTTTTAGGGAAACAAGGATTGGTGATAAAGCATCAGTGGAAACACCTTTTTCCCATATTAACTTTTACAGGAGAGAATTTCCCTTTCTAGGGGTAGATTTCCTCTCACTTCCTGTTGTCTCCATCTGTTTGTAAGTAGCAGTCAGTTGTAAGTCGGATGTTTGAAAGTATCAAACCGCCTGTATATACTATACGGCCTGCCCTATATACTCTGTAGAAAATTGGGCCTTAGGTGTTGGTGGTACCAGAACACTGTAAGCCCTCACAGTTACTCTTGGGGGGCGCTGGAACGGGCCCTGCTGTGAAATATTATATCAAGAATTGTAATTACATGCCACTGTTAAACAGGGGCAGAAAAATTGGGCCTTTGGTGGTGGTGGACTGGTGGTGATGCCACAACACTGTAAGCCCTCACAGTTACTCTTGGCGGGCGCAGGAACAGGCCCTGCTGTGAAATATTATATCAAGAATTGTAATTACATGCCACTGTTAAACAGGGGCAGAAAAATTGGGCCTTTGGTGGTGGACAGTGCCACAACACTGGAAGCCCACACAGTTACTCTTGGTGGGCGCAGGAACGGGCGCTGCTGTGAAATATTAGATCAAAAATTGTAATTACATGCCCCTGTTGAACAGGGGTGGAAAAATTAGGTCTTAGGCAGTGGTGGTGGTGCCACAACACTGTAACCCCTCACAGATTCTGTTGTTCAGCGCAGGAACGGGCGCTGCTGTGAAATATTGGATCAAAAATTGTAATTACACGCCCCTGTTAAACGGGGGCAGAAAAATTGGGCCTTAGGCGGCGGTGGTGGTGGTGGTGGTGACACAACACTGTAAAGCCTCACAGATACTCTTGTTGAGAGCAGGAACAGGCCTAGCTGCGAAATATTACAGCAAAAATTGTAATTGCACCCCCATGTTAAACAGGGGCAGAAAAATTGGGCCTTAGGCACTTTTGCTGGTGCCACGACACTACAACCCCTCACAGATACACTTGTTGAGTGCAGGAACGGGCCTTGCTGCAAAATATTACAGCAAAAATTGTAATTACACGCCCCTGTTAAACAGGGGCAGAAAAATTGGGCTTTAGGCACTGGTGCTGGTGCCACAAGACTGCAACCCCTCACAGATACTCTAGTTGAGCACAGGAACATGCCCTGCTGCCAAATATTACAGCAAAAATTGTAATTACGCACACCTGTTGAACAGGGGCAGAAAAATTGAGCCTTAGGCACTGGTGCTGGTGCCACAACACTACAACCCCTCACAGATATTCTAGTTGAGTGCAGGAACGAGACCTGCTGCAAAATATTACAGAAAAAATTGTAATTACACGCCCTTGTTAAACAGGGGCAGAAAAATTTGGCCTTGAGCACTGGTGCTGGTGCCACAACACTGCAACCCTTCACAGATACTCTAGTTGGAGCACAGGAATGAGCCCTGCTGCAAAGTATTTCATCAAAAATTGTAATTACACGCCCCTGTTATACAGGGGCAGAAAAATTGGGCCTTGAGCACTGGTGCTGGTGCCACAACACTGCAACCCCTCACAGATACTCTAGTTGGAGTGCAGGAATGAGCCCTGCTGAAAAGTATTGCATCAAAAATTGTAATTACAGGCCCCTTTTAAACAGGGGTAGAAAAATTGGGCTTTAGGCACTGGTGGTGGTGCCCAGAACCAACAATGTTCTTAGAAGCTAGCAACATGAAAATTGAGGAGGAATAGGATAGTCACTCAGCATAACAGGGCATTAACTCAACATCAGCATAGGCAGTCTTCGAGGGATTTCACAATCATAAAAAAATGTATCGGTTACATCAGCATCAGGTGCTTGGTAGCTGGTGATCCAAGACTGATTAATTTTTATGAAGGTGAGACGATCAACCGAGTCTGTGGACAGGCGCACCCTGTGATTGGTTACAAAGCCTCCAGCAGCACTGAATGTGCATTTAGATAGAACGCTGGATGCAGGACAGGCCAGTAGCTCAATTGCATACTGTGCAAGCTCTGGCCAGTGATCCATCCTCAAGACCCAGTAACCCAGTGGATTTTGGGTTGGAAAGGTCTCCAAGTCTGATCTTGCCCTAAGGTATTCCTGCACCATGTAAATCAGACCCTGGTGATGGCTGCTGGAACCAATCAGACCTTGGGGCTGCAGACTAAAAGATTGTCTAAACACATCGGTCAGATGGCAACCTTCTCCACCGCTCCTTCTGTGATTGACCGAAGCCTCAGCAACACGTTGTCCAGGAGGACCAGGAAATTGTGACCTCCCAGGCTCTGGAAACGCATTGCACAAACCTTTCTGCAAGGCCTCACGAAGATGTTTCATCCTCTGCTCCCTCTGCGAAGGCTGGATAAGTTCCACAACCTTACCCTTGTAACATGGATCAAGAAGGGTTGTCAGCCAGTACTGATCCCTCTCCTTGATACCACGAATCCGAGGGTCCTTTCGCAGGCTTTGCAGGATCAGGGATGTCATGCAGCGTAGGTTTGCTGAGGCATTCAATCTGGAGTCCTCTGGGTCACTAAGGACGACATGATCCGCAGCCACCTCCTCCCAGCCACATACAAGTCCATGGGTTTCTGGGGACTGAAAACGATCCCTTGAAGACTGCTGCTGATGCTGAGTGCCATGCTCCACCTCCATGCTGACACAATCCTCTTCCTGTGTGATAGGTGGGCGTGCCAGAATACTTGCTGTATAAAGGGGGCCTTGAGAAGTAAGGAATTCCTCCTCTTCCTCCCTCTGTTCTGCCTCAAGTGCCCCATCAATTATTCCACACAGTGTGTGCTTCAACAGGAAGACAAGAGGGTCAGTATCACTGATGCATGCTCTGTCACTACTTACCATCCTCATGGCCTCCTCGAATGGTGACAGGACAGTGCATGCATCCTTGATCATTAGCCACTGGCATGGCAAAAGCCAAGCTCCCCTGACCCTGTCCTGGTGCCATACTCGCACAGGTACTCATTGATTGCCCTGCAGCATTTCCAACGTTGAGTTCCACCTGGTGGGCATGTCACAGATGAGGCGGTTCTTGGGCAGGTTGCATTCCTTTTGAAGGTCAACCAGTCGAGCACTGGCATTATATGACCGGCGGAAATGCCCACAGACTTTCTTGGTCTGACTCTTGGGGGTTTTTTTGGTGGTATTTCACTGAGATTTGTTGGGATTGTATAGGGATGAAGTGTGCAACACTTGATTGATAATTAATTTATCACAATTAAAAAAACGCCCGAGTTTTACTTATTTTACTTATTTATTCCCTTTTTTTTGGGGGGGCATGAATATTGTATTTAAGACACTGATGGTGTTGGGTAGAGATGTCTCTTTTTTCCTTTTTTGGGATGGTTTAAAAAAAAAAAACACGTTCAATAACACTATTTAGTTCTGGTTGCAGTGTCTGCAATCCATATGGGTTGTGAGGGGAGGGGGGAGGGGGAGGGGAAGGAAGATTTTGTATTTCTTTGCTTTTTCTCTCTCTCCTTCTCTTCCTTTTCTCCCTCCGACGAATACTATCACACAATATTATATTGACTTAATAATCACGCATATATATTTTTTTTTTAAAAAGGAAAAAAAAAACAAAACACTATTTCACGTTTACCTTTATTTGGAATATTATACTATATATATACTATATATTTTCTTACCTTCCCTCTTAGGAGCTCTATATATGGACAGTACTATATAAAGTGAAGTGTTTAGGATATAAGTTTTTTTTTTGTACCAATATAAGTAAAGATGTTGTTTGTATTTTATTTCCCTATATATACACTTAGATTATAAAGTGTTTTTTCCAGACTTTTTCCTAGATTTATGGTTTCACGATTGGTAAATAATTAGGTTGTAAAAGAATAGGCAGCAAAGTTAGCTGATGGGTCTAATTTGGAATTTAGAAACCCACCCCCCACCCCCCTCTTTTTGTTTTTTTTTCTTGGTTTTGTGTTGGTTCTTTTTCCCTTTTTTTGTGTTAGCCCTGGTCCTTAAAATGTTTGACGATTAAGAGGAGTGGACAGCCCCGGAACTCTTCATCCGACTATTTCTGTCCATGACCCTAAATAGGGTGACGCTCCGATACCGAGTTTAAATGGTGAGCGTTTTACTAGCAATATATTGCTGGGTTTTTTTTTTTGTTAGAGTCATTCCATGGAGACCTTAAAAATTATATCGTTGAATACGAAGGACCTAAACACGCTGGAAAAAAGGCGTTGATCTGCGGCGTTATGGATCAGACGTGGTGTTTATACAGGAGACACACTTTAGAAATGATAAATTACCTATCCTAAAAAGTCGGGTATTCCCGTCGGTCTATCACGCAGTAAATGAAAATGCAAAATCGAAGGGGGTATCTATCCTCCTTTCAAGCAGGGTACCATGGTTCTTTACAGACATGGTTAGTGACCCTGGAGGACGTTTTTTGTTTGTGAAGGGTAAAGTAGGAGACGTTGGTGTTACATTGGCAACATTGTATGCCCCCAATGATCACCAAGAGACCTTCTTGGGCAAAGTGCTTAAACAACTGATTGAATTTACAGAGGGCCAGTTGATCATTGGGGGAGATTTAAACATCCCACTGAACCCAGCAGAGGATACTTCCTCTGGATTGTCATCTATCTCCTGTAGCGCTCATAACCGCATAGCCCAAACCCTACATAAAGGTCAACTGATTGATCAATGGCGCTTACTTCATCCCAAAGAAAAAGATTATACTTTCTTTTCATCACCTCATAAGTCTTACTCTCGTATAGATTATTTTCTTGTGCCACATGTTCAACTTCATTCAGTACGTGAGGCTAAGATAGGCTCTATTACTTGGTCAGACCACGCACCTATTTTTATGACGTATGATTTACAGGACATTTGGAATAGGAGATCAATTCAGTGGAGATTGAATGAAAGCCTTTTACAGGACAAAGATGTTCTGGAAGATGTAATCAAGGAACTAGATTTCTACTTTTCTACTAATGACACCCCAGATTGCGATCCCGGAATTGTGTGGGAGGCACACAAAGTGGTTATTAGAGGGGTATTAATTAAACATGTGGCCAGGATTAAACGAAAACGTGCGGAACAATTAAAATTATTGCTGGAAGAATTAGCCAAGTTAGAGACCTGTCGTAAACGGACTCTGGCCTCGTCGTTGGAGAGAGATCTTCATGTCAAGAGAACACAAATTTCAGATCCTCTTTATTACAGGGCTAAAGCGGCACTACAGATTTGCAGGAAATTTTCGTATGAGTCAGGTGACAAATGCGGAAGTTTTTTAGCTAGAACATTACGAGAACAGAATCAAATGAATTACATACCACATCTGGTCTCACCTAATAAGTCTAGGGTCACAAAACCATATGACATAGTTAGGGAATTTCAAGAATATTATAAGACACTGTATAATCTGCAGACTAAGCCCCCTACTCAAGCTCAAATAGACCTGTATCTTTCATGGTCATTAATGCCCCAGCTATCAGAGGCAGATAGGGATAATCTTGAAAAACCTATTACAATGGAAGAACTCCAGGGAGCAGTAAGAGCTACTGAATTGAATAAGGCTCCTGGCCCTGATGGTTTGACAGCCCAATATTATAAGACCCTGTTCCCCTCATTAGCCCCATACATGGTCAATCTATTTAATGCCCTCGGTTCGTCAGCAACACTCATAAAAGACACAATGTTAGCCCATATTTCGGTAATCCCGAAAGAGGGGGAAAGACCCGGCTTCCTGTGGAAGCTATCGTCCGATCTCCTTACTTAATGTAGATTTTAAACTTTTCACAAAAATTTTGGCAATTAGAATTCAACAGTATATCTCGAACTTGATACATCTGGACCAAGTGGGATTCGTCCCAACACGTGAAGCAAAAGATAACACAACGAAAGTCCTTAATCTCCTGCATGTAGTGAATAAATCTCAGATTCAATGTGTTTGTGTTTATAAATGCAGATGCGGAGAAGGCCTTCAACGGGGTAAATTGGAATTTTATGTTATCAGTTTTACGATATGGAGGCTTTGGGAATAAAATGCTGCAGTGGATTGCTTCCATTTATTCCTGTCCGACGGTCCGAGTACGGGCAAGTGGAGTGTTATCAGAAGCTTTCCAGATCTCAAATGGGACACGCCTTAGATGTCCCCTTTCACCACTCCTTTTTGCCCTGTCGTTGGAACCATTTCTCTGCACTACACATTTAAATCAAGATATTACAGGAGTAAAGGTAGGAGAGGTTCAATATAAGATCTCGGCCTACGCAGATGACATGATGTTTTCTCTGACAAATCTTCTAATTACGATCTCTAACCTAATGAAGGAATATAGCTTACTCTCTAATCTTCGGATTTAATTTTACTAAATCAGAAGCAATGGGGGTTAATTGCCCTCAAACATCAATTGAACAACTTAAACAAAACTTTAAACTTAAATGGACGGATAAAGCACTTACATATTTGGGCATGCTGTTTGCACCCAATATTGGTAAGATTTTTGGGCAAAATTTCCCCCCCACTGCTTCAAAGATTGAATATATTATTGGATAAATGGAAATCAGGTTTGCACTCATGGCTAGGGCGTTGTAATATTGTTAAGATGAGTATCCTCTCTAAATTTCTTTACCTTCCACAGGCACTACCAATATGAATCCCATCTACTTACCTTAAACAGTGTCAGAAGTTAATTTTTGATTTTATATGGGCATATAAGCAGCCTCGGTTATGGCGTAGTCAATTAATTATTCCTAAAAGACAGGGGGATTAGCGGTGCCAGATATACGCAAATATTATCAGGCTATACATCTTAGCCGGTTGTTGATTGGAACAGACATATGGATTTTAAACTTTGGGTACAGATGGAATATGCCCAGTCACCTGTTTTATTAGGAAGAGCCTCCTGGTGTTCTGCACACATTTCCAAAGAGCTTATTAAACACCCCCTGATAGGAAATACTCTTAAAATTTGTGCGGCTATGCTCCCTATTATTGGTATAATACCCGAGACTTCCCCCTTATATCCAATACTGGGTTATCCCCTATTTCCACCAGGGATTGAGGATAGGGCTTTCAAACATTTATCAAATATGGGCTGTACACAAGTTTCCAGCTACATAAAAGGGGGGACATGGCTGACAGTCACGGAGATGATGGAATTATTTAGACTAAGATTCTGGAGTGCTCTCCAGATTACCCATTTCCTTAGTACCCTTCCTGCCCCGGGACAGTTTGAAAGGCCTCCTAATAGCTTTGAGAAGTTGTGCTCAGAGATGGGAGCAAAATCGCATACCCTATCGGCCAATTATGAGATACTAATTGCAGCAAGGGAAATTGACCCTTTGAACTGTCTCTGGGATTGGGAACGAGGGTTGGGAAAGGACTTCGGTACAATACAGTTACGACAAATTCTTAGGTTTACACATGAATTGTCTATATGTGTGAAAACTCAGGAGACTAATTTTTAAATTTTGACTCGTTGGTACAGAACACCAGAGAGGTGGAAGAAGTTTTTCCCCCGACTCTTCAGACCTTTGCTAGAGATGTCTGGCAGATAGAGGTACGATGTTGCATATTTTTTGGGATTGGTCTAAATTAAAGAATATCAGGGCAGAGATCAGACGTATTCTTCAGACTATACTAACTGTAGGATACCAGAAGACCCGGCCTTTTTTCTTCTACACGTGTCCCATATACCAGAAAAGGTATATAACAAATCTGTGATACGTCATCTTTTAGATGCTGCTAAGGCCTGTGTTCCTTTGACATGGAGATCGACGTCACCACCGACGATAGAGATGTGGTTGCGTAAAGTGAAAGAGATCAGTAAATTAGAAGATTTGGTTCTCTCTGCACGACACCAACAGGAGAGATATTCCGAGACTTGGTCTCTTGGAATACTTTTTTGGCCTCGGAGGAGGGAAGCACCCTCTTTGATGGTAATCTGAATAGCTAAAGTAGTCATTTAAGGATTTTACTCGCATCCTCTTTACGGGATGCAAGTGTACTGGAAATGTATCTCTATGGAGTGGCTCTTTTTCTTTCTTTTTTTTGGTTTATTTGGTTAATATATAAGGGTATGAAATTGACTGGGACTGGCTCGAGACTATAAGGGAGGCAGGATACTGGTTGAATAAGAGTTATTTTAGACACAGATTCAACTTACTGCTGGATGATATAAAATCATGTTTTAAGTATGTTTAAATATGTTAATGTTTTTTTTTTCTTTTCTTATGTATGTTCTTAAGCATGTCCAATGTTTAAAATAAATAAAATGTAAAGACTTTCTTGGCCTGCCTAAGCAGATACTGTAAGCCCGGGTACCTGCACAAGAACTGCTGCACCACCAAATTAGGGACGTGAGCCAAACAGGAAACACGAGTGAAGTGTCTCTGTCAGAGGGCGGAGAGGAGGTTGGTGCCATTGTCGCAAACCACCATTCTTGGCTGAAGCTGGCATGGCTTCAACCACCTCTGAACCTGCCCCTGCAGAGCTGCCAGAATCTCTGCCCCAGTGTGGCTCCTGTCCCCTAAGCAGACCAACTCAATCACCACATGGCATCTTTTTGCTTGCGTAGCCCCTTGAACACCTACGGAGCACCGCTGGTTCTGAGGACAAATCTGCACAGGAAGAGGCCATAGAGCAAGAAGAAGAGGAGGGGGTGGAGGAGAGAGGTTTAGCAGAATCACCACTACTAGCATTTTTGGAGGCGTGGTGGTGGAACAAGCTCCAACATTACTGCACCCTGTCCTGCATCCTTCCCAACTGCCAGCAGAGTTACCCAGTGTGTGGTGAAAGAAAGGTAACGTCCCTGTCCATGCCTGCTGGACCAGCCATGAGTCAGCGGTAATATGCACCTTACCGCCGACCGCCCTGTGCAACGAGGCCAAGACATTGCCTTCCACATGCCGGTAGAGAGCCGGAATGGCCTTCCAAGAAAAAAATGGCGTTTGGGAATCTGCCACTGAGGTACCGCACATTCCACAAATTCTCAAAAGGGGGCAGAGTCTACCAGCTGAAAAGGCAGCAGTTGGAGTGCTAGCAATTTGGCCAAACTAGCATTCAGCCGCTGAGTATGTGGATGGCTGGGACTGAATTTCTTTTGACGGTTTAGCAACTCGGGTAGGAAAATTTTCCTGCTACAATCGGATTTAGGTGTACTGCTAGCAGATTGCCCGCAAGTGCTTGGGACACCTAATTCTACACCTTCATTCCTCTCAGTGCAGGTCTCTGAGAGGACTGAAGGTATAGTGGGGTTGGAGATCCCAGCTTATGAGGAGCAAAAAGAGGTCTGCCTTGTTCTTTGGTGTGGGTCTTTTAAGTACTGTTGCCAATAGACTGCATGGGAGCTCGACATATGTTTGGTCAAACATGTGGTGCCCAAGCGGCTGCTGTTTTGGCCATGCTTGATACGCTTCAGACATATGTTGCAAACAGCAACGGTGCGATCTGCTGCACACATCTCAAAAAAGGACCACACCAAAGAACTTTTAAAAAAACGTGCGGAGTCAGCAGTACCCTGCATATGCGGAGCTCTGCGGTGTGATGCAGTCAGTTGGCTGTCCTTAAGCTGGCCCCTGGAGGGCATCCTACATCGTTGGAGATGTGCCTCCTTCTCCTCCTCATCTCTTCTATCAGGCACCCACGTAGAGTCAGTGACCTCATCATCCCCTCCCTCCTTGCCACTGGAGCAAACCTGGCAGTATGCTGCAGCTAGGGAACATGACATGAGTTTCTTGTCCTTCTTGGACACCCCCTCTCTCTGGGCTCAGGTTACTGCCTTCATCCTCAACCTGGGTACCATCATCGGAGACTTCAAAACGCTGCACATCCTCCTGCAGCATGTACCCGACACTGTGGTCGAACAGTTTGGAGGACTCCTCAGAACATGATGCTGGGGCTAGGGAAGGAGTGACTGATGCCAGTGAGCCGATGGAATAGGCCGCTTTGGCAGCTGCATTGGCAGCCAAACTGCTGTAAAATTGGATTAGCAAAACACTGCCTGAATTTTTCTAGAAAGATTACACCAGGAATGGCCTGCAGTCATATATAAGCTTGGCTAGACTAGAATTGCAGTGGATATATATGTAGGAGACTGTATATATATCTTTATGGACTGCAGATTACCAAATTACCTGCCTGCCTGAAAGTGTCGTTGAAAAGGTACACCAGGAATGGCCTGCAGTCAGGTATAGGCTTGGCTAGACTAGAATGCAGTGGATATATATGTAGGAAACTATATATATATCTTTATGCACTGCAGATCACTGAATCACCTGCCTGCCTGCCTGAAAGTGTTGTTGAAAACGTACACCACAAATGACCTGCAGTCAGGTATAGGCTTGGCTAGACTAGAATGCAGTGGATATATATGTAGGAGACTGTATATATATCTTTATGCACTGCAGATCACTGAATCACCTTCCTGCCTGCCCGAAAGTGTATTTGAAAGCGTACACCAGGAATGGCCTGCAGTCAGATATAGGCTTGGCTAGACTGGAATGCAGTGGATATATATATTATGGAGACTCTATATATATATTTAATACACTGCAGATCACTGAATCACTTGCCTGCCTCAAAGTGTATTTGAAAACGTACACCAGGAATGGCCTGCAGTCAGATATAGGCATGGCTAGACTGGAATGCAGTGGATATATATATATTGGAGACTGTATATATATATTTAATGCACTGCAGATCACTGAATCACTTGCCTGAAAGTGTATTTGAAAACGTACACCAGGAATGGCCTGCAGTCAGATATAGGCTTGGCTAGACTGGAATGCAGTGGATATATATATGTCGGAGACTGTATATATATTTAATGCACTGCAGATCGCTGAATCACCTGCCTGAAAGTGTATTTAAAAACATACACCAGGAATGGCCTGCAGTCAGGTATAGGCTTGGCTAGACTAGAATGCAGTGGATATATATGTAGGAAACTGTACATATATCTTTATGCACTGCAGATCACTGAATCACCTGCCTGCCTGCCTGCCTGAAAGTGTTGTTGAAAACGTACACCAGGAATGGCCTGTATTTAGGTATAGGCTTGGCTAGACTGGAATGCAGTGGATATATATGTAGAAGACTGTATATATATATCTTTATGCACTGCAGATCACTGAATCACCTTCCTACCTGCCCGAAAGTGTATTCGAAAACGTACACCAGGAATGGCCTGCAGTCAGATATAAGCTTGGCTAGACTGGAATGCAGTGGATATATATATTTTGGAGACTCTATATATATATTTAATACACTGCAGATCACTGAATCACTTGCCTGCCTGAAAGTGTATTTGAAAACGTACACCAGCAATGGCCTGCAGTCAGATATAGGCTTGGCTAGACTAAAATGCAGTGGATATATATATGCTGGAGACTGTATATATATTTAATGCACTGCAGATCACTGAATCACTTGCCTGCCTGTCTGAAAGTGTATTTGAAAATGTACACCAGCAATGGCCTGCAGTCAGGTAAAGGGTTGGCTAGACTGGACTGCAGTGGATATATATATGTTGGAGACTTAATGCACTGCAGATCGCTGATCACTTGCCTGCCTGCCTGAAAGTGTATTTGAAAACATACACCAGCAATGGCCTGCAGTCAGATATAGACTTTGCTAGACTGGAATGCAGTGGATATATATATGTTGGAGACTGTATATATATTTAATGCACTGCAGATCACTGAATCACTTGCCTGCCTGCCTGAAAGTGTATTTGGAAACGTACACCAGCAATGGCCTGCAGTCAGATATAGGCTTGGCTAGACTAGAATGCAGTGGATATATATATGTTGAAGACTGTATATATATTTTATGCACTGCAGATCACTGAATAACCTGCCTGGCCTGCCTGCCTGAAAGTGTATTTGAATATGTACAACAGGAATGGCTTGCAGTCAGATCTAGCTACACAGGATACAGTGTAAATTCATATATATATATATATATATATATATATATATATATATATATATATATATATATATATATATACTAAATACACTGCAGCTAACTGAATAAACTGCCTGCTCAAAGTAAATGAAATGACACTCTCTTTCTCTCTATCTCTCTCTCCACCAAGAACACACTACACAAGGCCGACGTGCAGGCGGCCTTATATATTGTGGAGCGTGGACTTAACCCCCTGAGCCATAATTGGCCAAAGGCACCCCGCCTTTGGCCAATTATGGCTCTCTTTACTGACGTGTTTTGATTGGCCAAAGCATGCGGGTCATAGTGCATGCTTGACCAATCATCAGCCAGCAATGCACTGCGATGATGCAATGCATTATGAGGCATGACACGCCGCTCGAATTTGGCACAAACGCCCCATAATGTTCGATCTTCGCCGAACAATCGAACAGTTGATGTTTGAGTCGAACTCATGTTCGACTCAAACAGAAAGCTCATCCCTACACAAAATGCATAGATAAAGCAGATACATCTGGTAATTTTGGTCCCACAGTTAATACAAGTACCTAAGACCCGTAAGTAGGGGAGATGAGCAGGTCAGCATTAGGAGATAAGCCATTAAAGATATTTTTTGCTGCAAGTCTAACCAATCTGGAGATATGCTTTCAAATACAAATTTTCTAATCCAGCATTGCACGTGGGAATCTCATAAGTGCCCCACAGTGCAGGAAGCAAAAAGAGAACGCGCCCCATGATGGTGCCTCTACAATGTATTCCAGCCCAAGCAAACCACAGTCAGGGCAGAATAAGCATGTCTCAGTATCTCACATATTTCCTGCTGTAATTTGTAAACACAGAGCCAGCAGAGATAATCTTACACTACTCATTTGTGTTGAAGTGTTAATGTGAAGGGACTGAGTGGCAAAAGACTTTCACTGTATTGACCTGACAGAGGTGTTACAGCACATGGTGGGAAACCGGAATCAGATGATTCATCATTTTTTAGGATTAAGTGTGTGTGAGTGTGTGTGTGTGTGTGGGGGGGGGGGTAAAGTGTAAAAGCTAATTACCTAACTAGTTTATTGTTAAGTGTATGCAGTCCTCTTTTGGTCTTTTGGTGGAGGGGGTTATGAAAAATTGCCCTCCCTCAACATGATATTGCACTAAGCCTCTAGATGAATAAGAGAACCAGAACATTGGCTAAGTAGAAGAATGGGTGTGATAATAAAGTTGGCAGCACCTCCATGCAGAACATGGTCTCTGTGAACAGAGGGAATTAATCCTGGCAAATTAACCAGAAGTCTAATCAAAGTAATTGGGAACAGTAGGACTAAGGCAGCCAGCATATAACTATAGATGAATGTTGCAACAAAATCCAGTTGCAGGGGCCCCAAGAATGATCAACGGTGATGAGGAGATCCTCCAACCATTGTCCAACCAGCCTGGAATGCAGCTTCTCACTATCAGAAACTGTGGTGCAGCACTGGAATTTAGGATCAGTCTATCTATTCTGCATCTTAGTTTCTAGTAGCTTCTAATCTGTCATGCAACCAGACCTAACTATCAAGTGGCCATTGGATGCCTAACCTGACTCTAGGCTATGGCGATTATTGAACCCTTAGCTAAAACTAGCTATAGAAACCCAGTCATGAAGGGACAGGGCTAACTAAAACAACAAGAGCTGCACATAAACTCTAATACAATAAACAGATTCACCCACTAATATACTGAAAGGAGACCAGTACATATACAGTAGCACATATCAAGCTATCTGACACTGTGCATGCAGGATAATAGCAATAGGACAGTGATAAAGCTGTCACAAATATGATGATTAACACTCAAGAAGTTTTAGGCACCTACAGTTAAACTATTAGAACATATGAATACTTGCCTAATAGCCTCTGCTTCTGGTCTGGGTGAAATAAAGCAGCAGCCCCTATGTGTAAAGGGCACAGTTCTGTCTATACTTCCCGGAAACTCCCCTTTATAAAATAAAATATCTCAATCCTCCAATTAAGGTTTCTGACCCAGCAAACAGGGACAGTAAGTACGTACCTATAACCAACTAACTCTGTGTTAATTACCGTATTTATCGGCGTATAACACGTGCCGGCGTATAACACGCGCCGGCGTATAACATGCACCCCAAGTTTAGGAGAGAATTTTAAGGAAAAAACTTTTAGGAGGGAAGTTTAAGGAAAAAAACTTACATTAAAATGCCCATTAATGCAGCCTCATCAGTGTTCATCTGCAGCCTTGTTAGTGTCATTACAGCCTTTTCAGTGTCAGTGCAGCCTTGACCCAGTGTCCTTTGCAGCCTTGTCAGTGTAGCTTTGCCCCAGTGCAGTCTTGTCAGTGCAGCTTTGCCCCAGTGCAGTCTTGTCAGTGCAGCTTTGCCCCAGTGCAGCCTTGTAAGTGCCGCCTTGTCAGTGCAGCTTTGCCCCAGTGCAGCCTTGTCAGTGCAGCCTTGTCAGTGCATCTTTGCCCCATTGGTCAGTGCAGCCTTGCCCCCAGTGTCCATGCTTGGACAGATCGCCGCCGACATACACATAGCTGCATGTAGTTTTAAATATGGCGCCGCGGAGTTCAGAGAGACTCGACGGAGCTGAACGAACGCCGCCGAGATACACATAGTCGAGTGTATTCGGCTCTTTCCGGTGCTGCTCACAGTCCTGCCCAGTCCCGCCCTATGATGGACATAACACAGGTCCAATGGCGGGACTGGGTGCGACTGTGAGCGGCGCCGGAAAGAGCCGAATACACTCGACTATGTGTATCTTGGCTCCGCCCAGTCACTGTGATTTCGGCGGCCCTCGTATAGCTTCGCCGAGTCCCTCCGAACTCCGCTGCGCCATATTTAAAAATGACACCCTATGTGAATGTCGGCGGCGATCGCCACCGATAGATCACAATTAGCGGGGATCGGCGTATAACACGCACCCACGATTTTCCCCTGATTTTAGGGGAAAAAGTGCATGTTATACGCCGTTAAATACGGTAATAAGCACAGCCACTTAGCTTACACATACAGCGAGTAGAGGGCAGCAGATCCCCCCATACTATATACAGTATATGAAAAGGAAGGTTAAGTGTTAGGGGCTTTGATATAGGAGATAAATCCAGTAATTTGTAACAAACTGGTTAGTCACAATATGCACATTAGTTTTTATCATCAGAAGTCTCATACCAAAATCTTAGAGTGATGGGCTCCTGACACTGACAACAAATAGATCAGGCAGTGGTCCTGAAATGGTTAAGGTAGGATTTTTAATGCTTTCATTTAATGAAAAAGGCTTATGTCATTCTCATATACAATCTTATTATTTCTCCTTAAGAAAATTTCATCTGAAAGGAGTAATTTATTTGAAATCATTAGCTGTAATAGTTACTATTATCCCTTGATACAGTTTATAATGAAGACATTTACTTTATTTCTCTTTGTAATAGAATTGGTTAGGTATATTATGAAGCTTCCCCAATTTAACCACCTTCTAGAACTCATTGCACAAAAATCACCTATAAAGAAGATGAATGCTATCTTTGAAGACTCTTGATTATCTTTAAATACTTATTTTATTAGTTAGACTGTGCCTCGTCACCATTTTGTTTAAGTCTACATCAGTGCAGAGAACTTATTAATATTCATGTAATCACTTTGTTTTTCTCTACAGTGTGACACATTTAACCTTCTGAGACAAAGGATTTTCTTTTTAGGTGCAACTTGTCATTTTGCTTTTCCATACAATATGTAGACTTCTATAAATAGAAAGATTTAAGATTTTTAAATGTTATTTGGGCTATGGAAAATAATGATTTTAATCATGTAATTTTTAACTTCTTTCTATTTTCAAATATTAATGTCATGAAAAAAAATATTGGAAGAAGTTTTGCTGGTAACGTTAAATTAAACTTAGACTAAAAAAAATTTTAGTAGGTAAAGTTTCTATGACAAAGGAAACCCTATAGGTTTCTTCTACTAAAAAATCGATTTATTTTTTAACATTCTATAATGACTGTGGCACAAAAACCTCATATAAAGTGCAGCACCACCACAACTGTGCTACAATAACACAATAAAAAAACAATAATCGTCTACATTAAAAAAAATAAAAATTGTGAAGTCTGGTAACATATATACCTGTACAGAAAAAACTATAGTCTACCATATGTGAATATTTCTATATTTGTATACAATATCACACTCAATGTCCTTTTGTGCATAAGTCCACAAGGAAACATATAAACAATAATCTCACAAAGCAATGGTGCTTCAATAAAGTCTTGCGTGAAGGAAGTGCTCCAAATCCAAACTCTTGCACCACAGTGTACCACTACCTCACACTCTCATCCCATTATTGCTGTGACATGTGTATCATCTAGTGCACTGGATGTTACTAATGCACTATATTTGTGAGTATTTTTACCCCCTTTTTTAGTAAAATATGCTTTACAAGATACTACACGATGATGGCCTCCCCATTTTTCCCATGTATTTGTGTTGAATGGAGTTCGGCCATTTAAAGAGAGTATATACGGCATACCAGTGGGGCTGAAGATATCTTCGGACATATCTAAATGTGAGGTAAGGGGCCAGAGTGTGAAGTGGTGATACACTGTGGTTCTAAAGTTTGGTTTTGGCGCACTTCCTTCACGCAAGGCTTTGTTGACGTTTATTGGAGCACCATTGTTTTGCAAGATCATTGTTTATACGTTTCACTTGAGGACTTATGCACAAAAAGACATTGAGTGTGATGCTGTATACAATTATAGAAACATTCACATATTGTAGACTATATTTTTTTCTGTACAGGTATATATATTACCAAGCTTCACCATAATTTTTTTATGTGGAGACGATTACTGATTTTTTATTATGTTATTGTAGCATGGTTGTGGTTGCGCTGCACTTTATTTGAGTTTGTTGCTTGTACACACCTGTGTGCTTGGCTGCACCACTTACAAGTTTTCACATTTATATTTGTTTTTTGGTAAGCGCGGAACAATTGTTGTTTTTTAGTTTACATACATAGTGCGGTTTGCAATCTCATGCTATTGCCCAGATGTACAGGTGTTACGTCAAAACATGGATGATCAACACTTGAAGACAGAAGTCTCTGAACCCATAAGAAGATTAGGAGAAAATGGCAGTGGTGGCAAAAAAGCAATGAGGTGGGCAAGCCCTTATATTTCTGGAAAAATGTACATTGGAGGTTAAGAGTGTCATAATGTGCACATATTAAAGAGAATGAGGGACATTTATCAATCCTGTCACAAGGCAAAACAATGTTAAATGGGAGTAGTGAGATGTATCACAAAATTTATTACAAGGTTATAGGCTGAGTCATAAATTTCTCCTTTGACTGCTCTAAAGTGGCACTTGCAACTGAATGAAACCTGGCCTTCATCTCTTCTTAATTTGGTGTCTTTTTAGAATAAAAACTTGTCTTTTATTCATTAATAAATGTAACTTTGAACTATTCAAACTGTCACACTTGGTTACCCAGGACTACAGATGCACATGTCTGTAAAACTGTTGAAGAGACTTTGTTGAAGGATACGCAGCCTAACTTGTGACCGATTGTTTCACCAATTTGGTTGGTAAATATTCCCTAGTGTATTTATTTGTAAAGAGGAGCGATGTGCATTACATTAATACATCATGAAGATAAGGCCAGAGTTTGAATTAATAAACATAATCAAAACACTTCACTGAAGTCAAATTAAATTTCAGCACAATTCACATGACTTAGCTTGAATGGTATGAACTGGTTGCCATAGTTTTATATGTTTATTGGACAATTGTGCTAGTGATACCTCCAGATATTTGACACTCTGTTATTAGAGTGCACACCTAAAAAGTACAGCTGAAGTTATCAGTATGGCCATGGTTTATTTCATTGATACACTAATAGATTTGCGCCAAATGTCTCCTTATATCAGAGTGATAGATCTAATTAAATTAAGTAAGAAGCCCTGAATTGAAATTGTGTTCAAGGAGAACAATAGAAACTATTATATGAAAAAATTCCCTGAAATGGTTAATTTAAAACAGATTTTGATTCGTGGGTGATTGTTTAACATAAAATGCAGAGGATTGTAAGAAGATATTTAAAATGAAGGTCATATCATGGGATAATATTATAGTTCTATAGTTGACTACCACTGCAATATTTACATAAAAAAGGCTCCTTTAACGTGTTTAGCTGTCATCAGCATCATCGGGAAGCTTGCAGGGCTTCCTGATGATGCTGATTACAGTGAAACGCGTTGAGGCGGGGGTCACATAATGCTGACATTTTGATTGATAAAATATCTGCCATAGTGGGATGGTTGCAATTGGCGTTTTTTGGAACATTACACTGATGGATTCTGCTGGGTGTCGGTGGAGTCACTGTAGCATGTGAGTGAACTTTTATACCTTTGTAAAAGATTTACCAATTTTAATAAACCGGTTGCACAATTCACAATCCTGTGTTTGGCTTTCTATTCCTGGGTTGCAGAGATAGGCAGAGAAAGGGACCGTAAGGGATGTGGTTATCCAGATATCCTGATCCAGAAACCAACACAAGCATATATAGATCCACTTAAAGCCTGGGTCTAGAAGTCTGGCGAGTGATTCTCAGTGTATAAGGAGGAATGGAATCACTGAAGAGCACCATTTGGGGAGCACTTTGCATGAATTGTGTGGAGCACATTAAATTGGCCTCAGAGACACTATTAAGGGCACATTGTATGAATTATTGTGTTATGGGCACTTATGGACATTTATCATTTTTTTTAGCGTGAGCATTAGTATTATTTTAATTGGTATTATAACATATGTTTTCTTTGAATTTTATTTTGTTTTATGGAGTTTGATGATTAGGAGCACATATTGATAGCTAGCACTCATCCATTTAGGTAAATTTGAAGTTTAATATCTAAGTGCGTATAGCACAAGATTGTGGGAAGAGCTGCAGCGTATTGAAAGAGTTTAGGGTGGAATCTGTGGTGCAGTGTTTTAGATATATAATTGTCTGGAGAGGGTAGTATTAGATGGGCTAGAAGAGTTAGATGAACTTTACATAAGTGATTAGCAAAGTAAACATGCCTATTAGACATGTGCACAATGGAAAAATTTGTTTAGTTTCGTTGTCATTCGTAAAATACATAATTTCGTTCTGTTATATTTGTTGTTACGTTAAAACATTTTTGAATAATTCGTTATTATTTGTAGAGTGTCGATATTCGTTATACTGAATCTCAAATCATGTCAAATTAATTTGTTATATGCGCTATAATTTCGTTTGAATTCGTTGAAATTCGATATTTATGTATGTATATATATTCGTGATAATGATTCGTAGTTTGGAAAGTTGTTTGTTTATTGAATCTTTTAACACACACAATGACAATATCTCTTATCCTCTGCTCAAATACAATACAACACCCTTCTCACTCAATTCTCAGGAATGCACTTTGCCAGTAATCCAACCTCCAGCACAAAATAATCAGCTGATTGGACTGTAAGATTTACTTTGAGTTGACCTTTTGTTTCATTAGACCTTTAACGAATGACCGAATCATGTCGAATTCATTCGTTATATCCGCTATAATTTCTTTCGTATTCGTTGAAATTCGTTATTTTTTTATTCTGACATTCGGATGCATCCGAATGTCCGAAAGATGCAAAATTCGGCCGAATTTCGATTCGTTACGAAACACATTGCACAAGCCTAATGCCTATCAGTGTCAACCCTCAACCCTCTAACTTCTACTTTTTGCTGTACAGCTTGGTCTGGAAGTTGAAGTTGGAGTCCCAGTTCCAGATCATTATTATGAGCCCAGTCTTCCCAATTTACCAATTTCCCGAAGACATTCACATTATTTCACCATAACAAACTTACTTAAACTCCTCTTTTCACTTTCATTATTGTAATTCAAAAAACCATGTGAAATGTTTCTCCCAAAAGTAAAAAGTCAAGTTCACTGTGTAGTTGGACCGAAGCATTGCTGTAAAAAGAAACAAGATAATAAAGACATCCATTCATTAGCTGATGAAAGGAATACTTCAAACAGTTACATTCCAGACAACACACAAATGGCCGGCTGGGCTTAACTGCTTGCTGCCCAGCCACAGTACATTTACTGCGGTAGGGCGGCAGAGACAGGCAGGATCACGTACATGTACTTCATCCTGCCTCTGCTGGGTTAGAGGTACGCAGCAGCATCAGACACAGCTAATTGCGTCTCCCAGTACCCGGCTGCTTCTGGGGATCATGTGATAGCTATACTATCACATGATCACATTGTCAACAAAGCTGTTTCATTCATAACAGCTGTGTATCCTATAGTGATGCTGTAATAGGCCCACAGCTATCACATGGTACCTAGGCCAATCACAGCACCCTGTACCATGTGATAGCTGTGGGCCAATCAGAGCACACAATAGTAAATCACAGCTGTTACAAATGTAACCCATCACAACTGATCATCACTGTAACAGCAATCAAAGTGTAAAAAAATCCCTCTGATGAAACTGTAAAATAAAATAGTAAAAAAAAAAAAAAAAAATTTAATTAAAATTTAATTAAAAAAATATTGCCAAACCAGTCATATGATGACACTGTACTGCACTGGTGACAGTTTGTAAAAAAAATAAGTAGTGAAATACAAAACAATTTTTATTTAATTTCTTAATTTTTCCAAAAATTGTGACAAAAAAATTACAAAGATATAAATTTCATTAGCGTACAGTGTTGCATGACCAAGCAATTGCCAGTTAAAGTAGGATAATGCAGAATAGCAAAAAATGCCCTGGTCATAAAGGGGTAAAACCTTCCAGAGGTCAAGTGGTTTAAAATTTTGTTAATCTTTGATCTTGTTGTGAATGCCCGATTATTTCTTGTATATAATTTTTGTTTGTATTGTTTTTTATATTCCAGGCTTGAAAAAAATTGGTTAGAAACCAAAACTTTGCATGTTTATACAATGGAACACATTTTTATTTCTCTGCTTTGAACAGATGGTTTGCCTTTCATTACATGGAGCTCAATAAAGAGGAAATTTTATCTTTTTGATACAAAGTCCTTGGCAGCAACTGATAAATACTATGCAAAACACACATACAAAAATTAACATGAAGCCTCCAAGTGCTGACCCTGTAAAAGGACATAGAAATTAGTTAATTATAAGAAAAAATCAATGTAAAAACTGATTCACATATAATGCTTTGTGCTTACCTACTTTAAATAAAAAATGGCAGCCTTTAAATCTCATCAATTTCAATAATATTAGCGTAACACTTACAAACCAAAATCTGCTACTTTCATCAATGGCACTCTGTATTAGCAAATTTAAAGTGTGCATTTATAAAAATGGATATTATACTGTACAACATTTGGCAATGTCATATAATGATGGGGAGGACTTCAATCTCACAGCTTACATTAGTTCTGGTAGCGATACTTCATGTTCATTAGTACAACAATTTGGAAACAAAATCTTTGTGTGTGGAGCTTACATTTTGTAATAATGCTGTACAAGCAATGTTACAGTCTTGATTAGCAGATGAATTCCTTCATGCATAGTAACTGATAATAGGTTAGCAATAGATTTTTGGCTACAAAATCTAGAGAAAATGGTTAGCTTACAAAAAAAAGCAAGAGCTTCCTCCTTCTGACTTTTTCTGTAGATTTTGATTAGGCAATTACTGGAAGAACTATTTACTGTTGCAGGATATAGCGAAATGTATGTAAACCGTAAATACTGCATGACTTATGATATGAATCTTATCTTTGATAATGATCTTTCCTTATTTGCTACCTTTTACTTTGTTAACTATACCATCCAATGGGTTTTGTTATATCTGTTTGATAAGTGCACAAAAATACCTTTTGATCGTGTCAGTAATTCAGGTTTTTATGTGCTTCTTATGTTATCTCAAGAAGAGTAAATAGACTTCATAGTTTTTGTCTTTGACTACACAATAGTTGGGGACAGGAGGGGTTGAGTAGTTTAGCAAAAGACAACTGGGCAGGGTTGACACCACTTAATCCAAAAAAATGCTGTTTTCAGCTCACAACAGGACTTAGGAAGAGAGTGAATTTTTGGCATATTGACGGCCATTATTTTGTACTTGCAGGGTCATGATACAACATGGGGGGTGTGCTTGTATCAGCAGTCATGAACCAGTTCCCACCCAGCCTATAACAAAATGATGGCTGGATGGGCCTCTCGTCGATCTGGGTGGACGTCATATGACCGTGCAGTGGCGTGATCTGTCACCGGCTATACCAAGTAATAAAATGCTTGCTTATAGCAATGAAATACACTGCTATAAGCAATCATAATGTGTAAAATCCTGATCACGTCCACAGAGTAGTACTATGTTACTATAGTAACACTATATTGCTCTGGTCACAGTGTGTTAAAAAAATGTGTGCAAACGACAAATAGAAAATACCAAAATAAAAAAATAGTATTATTATTATTTTTTTTTGGTACTGTCACCGGCCAGTGTCCCTGATCAAAAGTTATATGATAATGCTGTACCACACTGGGGGCAGTATGTAAAAAATATATTTTTTTTTTGTTAATTTCTTAATTTTCCAAAAAAATTATGACAAAAAATGACAACTTCAGAAAACTCCCTATGCCTCTTACTAAATGCCTTTGGCTGTCTATTTTCCAAAAAGGATTAATTTGTGTGTGTGTGTGTGGGGGGGGGGGGGGGTATTTGTACTGTCCTGGCATTTTCTGGCCTCAAGAAAAGAGATTCTACAACTTTCACATCAACTAAATAATATACACTGATTTTGGTTATTTCCACCAAAGAAATGTAGCAGAGTACACTTTGACCTAAACTTACGAAGAACAATTATTTATTTGGTAGAACAAAGATATGTAGAATATGGGACTTTAAGGGTACATCATATGAATGAGAACACAATTGGATAAAACGAAACAAATATTTATTAGAAAAAAACAGTTTAAAAAGTAGGGAGTACAGTTTACAGTCACAGCCAAAGGTATACACACATTACCTAACATTGACAAATGAAAGAACTGTAGTCACATACAACTAAACATAACCACGTCCAAAATTTTCAACATGTTTCAACATGTTTCGCCGGAACAGCTTCATCAGGAAAAGGACGAAGGTGCTTGATCAGTGAATAGATAAGTACATGATATGTTCAACCTTAGATGTGTAACGACAAAAACAGAAAATTATAAAAAAATTATCATTAATATATCACACAAAATTAGCACAGATATATAACTTGCACAAACATGACTCCACCATACCCAGAGCAAAAACCTACCAAAAAAAACCCCCACATACCCATGTGTCCCCTCACCTCCACACCCCACACCCCCCAACCACCACAGACACCCCAACCACGTGAACTCCATACCTCAAAAATTAGTTCCGTAAAGAACGCAGCTGCAAAGGTGTCCAAAGGGGCCCACAAGGGCTTGCTGCCAGACCAGTCCGGAAAAATGCCAGATCACCCGTAGGGAGGGATGTGTATTTTGTAGTTGATAAATCAGTCATCTAGAGATATAGTCATATCTGCAATGTATATCATAGGTTGTGAAAACAATACATGTGTTGAGGATGGGGAGAGCATAAGTCCATAACAAAACCTTGTCAATGGACTGTACTACCATTATCCAATAAAATGAGATTGTCTGTATTGAGAGCTCATGCAGGCCGAAAGGCACAAAGTGGAACGTTGATATGCATCAATTAAAGACCCAAAACTGACACACCCATCAAACAAATTCTGAAATTGTGTATATATAGATATATGTAAATACTATACATTAAGAATTGTAAAATATATATTTAAAGCTTCAAGGACGTTTGCTCACCTCAGAATGTCTCACCACTGTATAGGGGGCTACACCCTGCCCCAATCCCCACAGCTAGGAGAGAACATAAAGAACATAAAGGTAGAAGTTTACCAAAAGGGAAGGCAGCCAGAGCTCCACAAATGAGCACAAGGATGGCCAGTGGTGATCTATGCAAATAGACAGCAGTAAAGGCAATACTTCATTTGTGGTTGAATACAGAGCATGAACACTATCTGTCCTATTTGCAGTTAAGGAATTACCTGATGCAGCGGTCCGTATTCAGCATGAGCTCCCAAGTTGCCCAAACAGGCTTCAAACATATGGGGTTTAAATATCCCTCCCCATGGCGCCAAAATGCAGCGCATGACATCACGCCGCACCGGTGCCAAGCGGACTTAAAGGGGAGGTCCAAGTGCTGTAGACTGAAGACCGGGAACCGGAAGAACAGACAAACAGCACTGCAACCCACAGTGGAGACAGTACCAGACCAGCAGGGTGGAATAGTGGTCTAAAAAGATGGTATATGATGAACTGGTCACCGCATGACCGGAATGCCATAGGGAAACAGGGCACCTCAAGGCGGGCGTGCAGCGGGGCAGCACCGCCAATAAGGGCAAATTGCTAGCGCTACTGCACACCCTTGGGCGTCCATGCGGGGATCTTTTGGCAGAGGACCAGAAAGACAGCAAATGGGATAAAATAAAAAAAATTAAATATATGCTGTGTACAAATATATTACCCAACTGAAGAACTGCAGTGAGCATGAGTGTGGTCATGACTGTGCATCACAATATTTAAATTTCCATTAAAATGGGATATAAATTTCGCGCAATATTAAGTAAAAATAAAATTCAAATAAAAATAAGGTGTATATATATGTAATGTGGAACACTGTTGTCTGTCAGGTGGTAGTGTAAAAATCTCTCTGGTCTGCTAGAAAATTCGCTGTTTTTGGTTTAAAAAGATGAGGTTTAAATGGCAATATATACTAAATTAATCCTCATACCACCCATACCTAACATGCATAAATAAATATGACATAGTGCATAATAATTGTGCATAAGAATATTTCCAGTAGTGATTCGTGTATGGTCTTCTCAAATCCACAATCCAAAAATGTGCAATAAGACTAAAAGTGCAACCTTAAAAATTATATATAGTGTAACATCTAAAAAATATATATATATAAATTCCAATTTATGTGCAAAGTCCGTTTTGTTGCTTCAGTAATTTGTCGATTTTCTAGTGTCCAAGTGATAAAATTTACTGAAGGATAAGAAAACCTCAAAATAAAAATAATTAAAAAATCAAAAATAGAAAATCAAAATTCAAAAATGAAAAGTAAAAATAAAAAGTAAAAATAAAAATAAAAATAAAAATAAAAATAAAAATAAAAAATAAAAAATAAAGAATCAAAAATGGAAAATAAAAAATATAAAATAAAATAAAATAAAATAAAATAAAGATAAAAAATAAAAAATAAAAAATAAAAAATAATAAAAAATAAAAAATAAAAAATAAAAAATAAAATATAAAAAATAAAAAATAAAAAATAAATAATAAATAAAAGTAAATAAATAATAAAAAAATAAATAAAAAATAGGGAATAAAATAAAAATAAAAATATAGAGGTGAGTCTTAATAAGAAAAATATCTGTGAATAATTCTTCTGGTATTGAAAAATAGATGTGGTGAAAGTTTATCTTTCTGCTGCTGGTGTCTCTCCGTATGGTCTCACAGAACTCTCACCTTGCATTAGTAGTAATCAGGCATTCTGTGATATGTCTTTAAGGTGTGGGGATAATCTCTGGCAGCTTTCTCTTTCTCTGTTATTTTCCCTCCTCCAACGCTCCCTTTCTCCAGCTCCACTCTAGTAAACTCAGTGTGGGGGAAATAGAATAGGGAGGGGGGAGAAGAAAAAGGCTCCACTAGTGCATTAAACTTTTAAAATCAGAAGGGGGAATATTTATTAGCTGTTGCTCTTACATTTCTCATATTTAAAAACAGGCAGAGTGAATATAAAAAACAATCTGGCGTTCTCAGCGCCCTCTCACTTGTGCTTCAGATTCGATGTGTCGTTCCAGCCAATCCCTACGCGTTACGACACCGTCACGTGTCTTCATCTGGGGAACCGGATTGGCTGTCTACTGTGTGCTTATATGTGATAGAACCGGAAGTTGCGGAGCCGCCATTTTTGTTATGGTCAGTGTAATTTTGGTTCGGCGGCCATTTTTCTTTAGTCTTAGGAGGATTCTTTCTCTATAGTTTGGGCTTTAGTGTGTGCGGCCATGTTTTTGGTGGTATTCCTCATAATCAAGTGTATTACCGCTATGTGATATTGCAGACATGGTTGTATTATGGAGCAATACAAACGGTGACTGTTTGTATTGCCAAAGTGTATGCTGTTAATGTTTACAAGTGGAAGTTATAACTACTATATGGTAATTTAATGTAGTCACCTTCTCGAATAAATGGGATTAATATAGTATTCTTTTTATACTTATATGAAGCAGGTACGAGAGTGCTCTGCTAACTGTGCCAGTTAATATTGTATACAATAAAATACAAGTACATTTTAATTAAACCATTTTTACATATCCATCACCACTATACTCATTTATAATTTAATTACTCATTATCCTATGGTACTGGCTAGTATGTATTAATGAGTATGATAAATATACATTTTTTATTATTAGACTGATGTACTTAAAATAGAACATTAAGAAATAAAATATTATTAAATTTAAAAAATGTGCCTTTCATATAAAATAGATCTTATATTTATATAAAATGTTTAAAAATTATTTAAAAAGCAATTTAGATCGAACTCCACGTTCAATCCCCCTGGCACCAAAGTACGTAAGGAGTGTATCCATTTGGATTCTTTGCGACTAATGTCTCGAACTAAGTGACTACCTCTCCAAGACGGTTTGTATTTTTCTATACCCCAAAATTGGAGGTGTGCGGGATCTTTGTCGTGTACTAGTGCGAAATGCTTTGACACGTTGTGTTTCGGGAAACCCGATTTTATGTTTTGTACGTGTTCCTTAATGCGTGTTTTCAATGCTCTTTTAGTTCGGCCCACGTATTGTAAGTTGCAGCTGCATTGTAGCACATAGACTACTCCTTCTGTGTGACATCCTATAAAATCTTTAATATTGAAATTTTGTCCTGTACTGGTGGCTGTAAACTCTTTACGCTTACCCTGAAATTTCTTTGCATGGCGGCAAGCGTAGCAATTGCGGCAGGGATAAAAGCCTTTTCCAGAAAAAAATGTATATTCAGGCTTTGAGGGAGGATCAATTACTGACTTTACTATTAGATCTCTTATGGTGGGTGCTCTTTTATATACTATATTTGGTTTCTCTGGTAGTATTTCTTTGAGGTCTTTGTCATTTTTTAGGATGTGCCAATGCTTTTGAATCACTTTTGCCACATCTTTATACTGTGTGTTGAAGTCCAATATAATGCTGGGCACTTCTGATTGGAATCTTTTTTTGGGGCAGTCTTCTAGCATTTTCTTTCTTTCAATAAGATTCACATGTTCTATTTGGTTTTGTATCCAATGGCTATCATATCCTTTCACTTGAAATCTCTCTCCCATCATTTGTGCTTGGCTCTGATAGTCCTCTTCTTTAGTGCAGTTTCTTCGAAGTCTTGTGAACTGACCTTTAGGGATATTGTACAGCCACGGTTTGTAGTG
The DNA here is from genome assembly GCA_037952925.1 of Lithobates clamitans. Lineage (NCBI taxonomy): Eukaryota > Metazoa > Chordata > Amphibia > Anura > Ranidae > Lithobates > Lithobates clamitans. The sequence continues at coordinate 3,497,831 of JBBGZY010000056.1, read as the reverse complement.
GCAACTGTCTACTGACAGGTAGCTGTTGGCATCCACATTTTTAAAGTGCGTTTTAGTTATTATTTTCTGTTCCTCCAGGCTTATATTTAGATCTAGGAAGTCAATTTCTTTGTTATCAATTTTCCATACCAGGTTTATATTTCTGTCGTTATCGTTTAGTTTGTTTAGAAACATTTCCAAGTTATGTTTGTCTCCATTCCACACTATTATGACATCATCTATAAATCTTTTGTATAATGTCAGCTCTGGTGGGGTATCTGTGTATACTGCCATTTCCTCCCATTGTGCCATAAATGCGTTTGCGACTCCTGGCGCAAATTTGGCCCCCATAGCTATGCCTACTTTCTGTTTGAAGTAGGTTTGATCGTGCCAAAAATAGTTGCATTTGAGGCAAAAATCTAGGCATTTCATTATATACTTTCTCTGTTTACAAATTAAGGTGCTATGTTTTCTCAAAAGCCATTTGGTTGCCGAGATCGCATCATGGTGTTGCACTATAGTATACAGTGATGTAACATCTGCGGTAGCTAGTAGAGTTCTCCCCTCTAATACTGGTACTTTGTCTAGAAGTTGCAATGTATGCTTTGTATCTTTCAAATATGCTTCGGTTTGTTGGACCGCTGGTTGTATAAAATAGTCAATGTATTGTCCCATTCTTGCTGTTAGGGAATCTATACTATTGACTATGGGTCTCCCTGGTGGATTTTCTTTATTCTTGTGGATTTTGGGGACTGTGTAGATTATGGGTATTCTACACGCTTCTGGTATTAAATATTTCCTTTCTTTTGGATTCAGTATATTTTTCTTCACTCCTAGATCTACTATTGCTTCTAGTTGTTTTTTATATTTTGAAGTTGGATTCCCAAATAGTCTGGTATACGTTGTTTCGTCTTGTAACTGTCTGTTTAATTCTGCAAGGTATTGTTCTTTTGACTGTAAAACTATTGCACCTCCCTTATCTGCTGGCCTAATTATGATGTCCTTCCTTTCTGTCAAGCGTTTTATGCCTTTTTTCATATGTATAGGGTCTGTTGCTTTCTTGATTTTTAAGGAGTCTATGTCTTGTAGGACTAGGCTTTTAAAGACTTCTATATTCTGGTTGTTTGACATTTGTGGGTTGAATGTTGAAGCATTTCGCAGCGTACTGTGTACTTCTGGTTGTGTAGTATCAATACTTGGAGTACTTGGTCTCCATAAATTGTTCATCACATATTTCTTGATATTGATTTTTCTAATGTATTTCTGTATCCCTATATAGGTATTGAATTTATTTAAATTGTTGATTGGTGCATGTTTAAGGCCCTTATCGAGTACTGCCAACTCTTCTGTTGTTATTTCTTTTCCACTTATATTCACTACGTTCTCTCCTATTGGTCTCTTTTTCTTTTGGAGTCTCTTCCCTGATCTTCGTCCTCTCTTCGTTCTGGTGTGTTTCTTCTTTGTTCTTCTTGGGGTCTTCTCCTGGGTGAGTAATAGGTTTCTTGTGGTGGTCTCCGAGGGGAGTACTCTCTTCTGTCCCTCTCTAAAAAAGGCCTTTGTGTATTGTAGTTTTGCTGATTTCCATAGTGATATGGATTTTCATAGTATTGTTCTTGATAGTCCCTGATTGGGTCAAATCTGTTGTATGTGGGAATCGGGGGTCGTCTATATCCGTCTCTATAGTCGTGGTGTGGTGGTGTTCTATTTTCTCTTGGATTTCTTTCATTTTGTTGCCAATTTCTATTTCTAAATGGTTTCTTGAATGGTTTCTTTCCTCCTCTTTTGGGAGTATATTGTCCATGTCCATAATTATTTCTTTGATTATAGTAATTTCTTGGTGTTCCTCCATATGTGTCTCTTTCATCCCTTCTCATAAGGTTTGGGCCATTGGGGTTAGATCCATCTCGGTATTGTTGTGGCGTTTCAATGCGTCTTTCCCTTTCTTCCCATCTTGGTGGGTTGAGTGCATGAGATGCTGTTGGATCCTGTATTCTGACTTCCCTTTCGGGTGTAGAATATGTGGATGTTGGAGGGGCCGGTTCTACTTTGCTCTGCCATTTGAAAACTTGGTCTGTTTTGTAATCTGTTGAGTCCCTTTGATATTTTTTCCTTTTTCGGTTTTGCACTTCTAAGTCTTTGGCAATTAGGTCTTTGTTCAATTGGGTTGCCAATCTTTTGAATTCTGTGGTTTCTTTATGTGGTTCCATTTTCTGTTTGATTTCTTCTATTTGTTGTTCTATTAATACAGTTTTCCTCAGTTTGCGTTCTAATAGGAATTTTAAACCCTCTATACTTTTGTTATTAAAAAACGCAAACCATTCTGCCATCGATTCTTTGTCGGTTAATCCATCATTTGGTGGTATTTCCCACCTTAATCTCCTGGGGACTATATTTTCTCTGATGTATCTTTCAAATGTGTTAGTGTCCCACCACAGGTTGATTTTTTTCTCCATATAATGACCCAATTTTCTAGTCATGCTTTCTAGGTCTGTGTTCTTGGTTTTATTTTGTGAATTGAATACCTCATCTAGGTTTACCTTTCTTGTTTCAATGTATGTAAATACATCCATTTTAGCAGCAAAGGTATTGTGCGTGCACTCTCAAGTAAAAATATATGTAAAATTATCCTTCGCGCTGGTGGATGTAAAATGGTGAAGTGCTCAAATGAACTAAAGTGCTGTGTAAGATATTAATATTGCTGCAAAATATGGGTGTTCACACCAAACACTTATGTCTAATAAAATGGGATATAAATTTCGCGCAATATTAAGTAAAAATAAAATTCAAATAAAAATAAGGTGTATATATATGTAATGTGGAACACTGTTGTCTGTCAGGTGGTAGTGTAAAAATCTCTCCGGTCTGCTAGAAAATTCGCTGTTTTTGGTTTAAAAAGATGAGGTTTAAATGGCAATATATACTAAATTAATCCTCATACCACCCATACCTAACATGCATAAATAAATATGACATAGTGCATAATAATTGTGCATAAGAATATTTCCAGTAGTGATTCGTGTATGGTCTTCTCAAATCCACAATCCAAAAATGTGCAATAAGACTAAAAGTGCAACCTTAAAAATTATATATAGTGTAACATCTAAAAAATATATATATATAAATTCCAATTTATGTGCAAAGTCCGTTTTGTTGCTTCAGTAATTTGTCGATTTTCTAGTGTCCAAGTGATAAAATTTACTGAAGGATAAGAAAACCTCAAAATAAAAATAATTAAAAAATCAAAAATAGAAAATCAAAATTCAAAAATGAAAAGTAAAAATAAAAAGTAAAAATAAAAATAAAAATAAAAATAAAAATAAAAATAAAAATAAAAATAAAAATAAAAATAAAAATAAAAATAAAAAATAAAAAATAAAGAATCAAAAATGGAAAATAAAAAATATAAAATAAAATAAAATAAAATAAAATAAAGATAAAAAATAAAAAATAAAAAATAAAAAATAATAAAAAATAAAAAATAAAATATAAAAAATAAAAAATAAAAAATAAATAATAAATAAAAGTAAATAAATAATAAAAAAATAAATAAAAAATAGGGAATAAAATAAAAATAAAATTATAGAGGTGAGTCTTAATAAGAAAAATATCTGTGAATAATTCTTCTGGTATTGAAAAATAGATGTGGTGAAAGTTTATCTTTCTGCTGCTGGTGTCTCTCCGTATGGTCTCACAGAACTCTCACCTTGCATTAGTAGTAATCAGGCATTCTGTGATATGTCTTTAAGGTGTGGGGATAATCTCTGGCAGCTTTCTCTTTCTCTGTTATTTTCCCTCCTCCAACGCTCCCTTTCTCCAGCTCCACTCTAGTAAACTCAGTGTGGGGGAAATAGAATAGGGAGGGGGGAGAAGAAAAAGGCTCCACTAGTGCATTAAACTTTTAAAATCAGAAGGGGGAATATTTATTAGCTGTTGCTCTTACATTTCTCATATTTAAAAACAGGCAGAGTGAATATAAAAAACAATCTGGCGTTCTCAGCGCCCTCTCACTTGTGCTTCAGATTCGATGTGTCGTTCCAGCCAATCCCTACGCGTTACGACACCGTCACGTGTCTTCATCTGGGGAACCGGATTGGCTGTCTACTGTGTGCTTATATGTGATAGAACCGGAAGTTGCGGAGCCGCCATTTTTGTTATGGTCAGTGTAATTTTGGTTCGGCGGCCATTTTTCTTTAGTCTTAGGAGGATTCTTTCTCTATAGTTTGGGCTTTAGTGTGTGCGGCCATGTTTTTGGTGGTATTCCTCATAATCAAGTGTATTACCACTATGTGATATTGCAGACATGGTTGTATTATGGAGCAATACAAACGGTGACTGTTTGTATTGCCAAAGTGTATGCTGTTAATGTTTACAAGTGGAAGTTATAACTACTATATGGTAATTTAATGTAGTCACCTTCTCGAATAAATGGGATTAATATAGTATTCTTTTTATACTTATATGAAGCAGGTACGAGAGTGCTCTGCTAACTGTGCCAGTTAATATTGTATACAATAAAATACAAGTACATTTTAATTAAACCATTTTTACATATCCATCACCACTATACTCATTTATAATTTAATTACTCATTATCCTATGGTACTGGCTAGTATGTATTAATGAGTATGATAAATATAAATTTTTTATTATTAGACTGATGTACTTAAAATAGAACATTAAGAAATAAAATATTATTAAATTTAAAAAATGTGCCTTTCATATAAAATAGATCTTATATTTATATAAAATGTTTAAAAATTATTTAAAAAGCAATTTAGATCGAACTCCACGTTCAATCCCCCTGGCACCAAAGTACGTAAGGAGTGTATCCATTTGGATTCTTTGCGACTAATGTCTCGAACTAAGTGACTACCTCTCCAAGACGGTTTGTATTTTTCTATACCCCAAAATTGGAGGTGTGCGGGATCTTTGTCGTGTACTAGTGCGAAATGCTTTGACACGTTGTGTTTCGGGAAACCCGATTTTATGTTTTGTACGTGTTCCTTAATGCGTGTTTTCAATGCTCTTTTAGTTCGGCCCACGTATTGTAAGTTGCAGCTGCATTGTAGCACATAGACTACTCCTTCTGTGTGACATCCTATAAAATCTTTAATATTGAAATTTTGTCCTGTACTGGTGGCTGTAAACTCTTTACGCTTACCCTGAAATTTCTTTGCATGGCGGCAAGCGTAGCAATTGCGGCAGGGATAAAAGCCTTTTCCAGAAAAAAATGTATATTCAGGCTTTGAGGGAGGATCAATTACTGACTTTACTATTAGATCTCTTATGGTGGGTGCTCTTTTATATACTATATTTGGTTTCTCTGGTAGTATTTCTTTGAGGTCTTTGTCATTTTTTAGGATGTGCCAATGCTTTTGAATCACTTTTGCCACATCTTTATACTGTGTGTTGAAGTCCAATATAATGCTGGGCACTTCTGATTGGAATCTTTTTTTGGGGCAGTCTTCTAGCATTTTCTTTCTTTCAATAAGATTCACATGTTCTATTTGGTTTTGTATCCAATGGCTATCATATCCTTTCACTTGAAATCTCTCTCCCATCATTTGTGCTTGGCTCTGATAGTCCTCTTCTTTAGTGCAGTTTCTTCGAAGTCTTGTGAACTGACCTTTAGGGATATTGTACAGCCACGGTTTGTAGTGGCAACTGTCTACTGACAGGTAGCTGTTGGCATCCACATTTTTAAAGTGCGTTTTAGTTATTATTTTCTGTTCCTCCAGGCTTATATTTAGATCTAGGAAGTCAATTTCTTTGTTATCAATTTTCCATACCAGGTTTATATTTCTGTCGTTATCGTTTAGTTTGTTTAGAAACATTTCCAAGTTATGTTTGTCTCCATTCCACACTATTATGACATCATCTATAAATCTTTTGTATAATGTCAGCTCTGGTGGGGTATCTGTGTATACTGCCATTTCCTCCCATTGTGCCATAAATGCGTTTGCGACTCCTGGCGCAAATTTGGCCCCCATAGCTATGCCTACTTTCTGTTTGAAGTAGGTTTGATCGTGCCAAAAATAGTTGCATTTGAGGCAAAAATCTAGGCATTTCATTATATACTTTCTCTGTTTACAAATTAAGGTGCTATGTTTTCAACTCAACAGATTACAAAACAGACCAAGTTTTCAAATGGCAGAGCAAAGTAGAACCGGCCCCTCCAACATCCACATATTCTACACCCGAAAGGGAAGTCAGAATACAGGATCCAACAGCATCTCATGCACTCAACCCACCAAGATGGGAAGAAAGGGAAAGACGCATTGAAACGCCACAACAATACCGAGATGGATCTAACCCCAATGGCCCAAACCTTATGAGAAGGGATGAAAGAGACACATATGGAGGAACACCAAGAAATTACTATAATCAAAGAAATAATTATGGACATGGACAATATACTCCCAAAAGAGGAGGAAAGAAACCATTCAAGAAACCATTTAGAAATAGAAATTGGCAACAAAATGAAAGAAATCCAAGAGAAAATAGAACACCACCACACCACGACTATAGAGACGGATATAGACGACCCCCGATTCCCACATACAACAGATTTGACCCAATCAGGGACTATCAAGAACAATACTATGAAAATCCATATCACTATGGAAATCAGCAAAACTACAATACACAAAGGCCTTTTTTAGAGAGGGACAGAAGAGAGTACTCCCCTCGGAGACCACCACAAGAAACCTATTACTCACCCAGGAGAAGACCCCAAGAAGAACAAAGAAGAAACACACCAGAACGAAGAGAGGACGAAGATCAGGGAAGAGACTCCAAAAGAAAAAGAGACCAATAGGAGAGAACGTAGTGAATATAAGTGGAAAAGAAATAACAACAGAAGAGTTGGCAGTACTCGATAAGGGCCTTAAACATGCACCAATCAACAATTTAAATAAATTCAATACCTATATAGGGATACAGAAATACATTAGAAAAATCAATATCAAGAAATATGTGATGAACAATTTATGGAGACCAAGTACTCCAAGTATTGATACTACACAACCAGAAGTACACAGTACGCTGCGAAATGCTTCAACATTCAACCCACAAATGTCAAACAACCAGAATATAGAAGTCTTTAAAAGCCTAGTCCTACAAGACATAGACTCCTTAAAAATCAAGAAAGCAACAGACCCTATACATATGAAAAAAGGCATAAAACGCTTGACAGAAAGGAAGGACATCATAATTAGGCCAGCAGATAAGGGAGGTGCAATAGTTTTACAGTCAAAAGAACAATACCTTGCAGAATTAAACAGACAGTTACAAGACGAAACAACGTATACCAGACTATTTGGGAATCCAACTTCAAAATATAAAAAACAACTAGAAGCAATAGTAGATCTAGGAGTGAAGAAAAATATACTGAATCCAAAAGAAAGGAAATATTTAATACCAGAAGCGTGTAGAATACCCATAATCTACACAGTCCCCAAAATCCACAAGAATAAAGAAAATCCACCAGGGAGACCCATAGTCAATAGTATAGATTCCCTAACAGCAAGAATGGGACAATACATTGACTATTTTATACAACCAGCGGTCCAACAAACCGAAGCATATTTGAAAGATACAAAGCATACATTGCAACTTCTAGACAAAGTACCAGTATTAGAGGGGAGAACTCTACTAGCTACCGCAGATGTTACATCACTGTATACTATAGTGCAACACCATGATGCGATCTCGGCAACCAAATGGCTTTTGAGAAAACATAGCACCTTAATTTGTAAACAGAGAAAGTATATAATGAAATGCCTAGATTTTTGCCTCAAATGCAACTATTTTTGGCACGATCAAACCTACTTCAAACAGAAAGTAGGCATAGCTATGGGGGCCAAATTTGCGCCAGGAGTCGCAAACGCATTTATGGCACAATGGGAGGAAATGGCAGTATACACAGATACCCCACCAGAGCTGACATTATACAAAAGATTTATAGATGATGTCATAATAGTGTGGAATGGAGACAAACATAACTTGGAAATGTTTCTAAACAAACTAAACGATAACGACAGAAATATAAACCTGGTATGGAAAATTGATAACAAAGAAATTGACTTCCTAGATCTAAATATAAGCCTGGAGGAACAGAAAATAATAACTAAAACGCACTTTAAAAATGTGGATGCCAACAGCTACCTGTCAGTAGACAGTTGCCACTACAAACCGTGGCTGTACAATATCCCTAAAGGTCAGTTCACAAGACTTCGAAGAAACTGCACTAAAGAAGAGGACTATCAGAGCCAAGCACAAATGATGGGAGAGAGATTTCAAGTGAAAGGATATGATAGCCATTGGATACAAAACCAAATAGAACATGTGAATCTTATTGAAAGAAAGAAAATGCTAGAAGACTGCCCCAAAAAAAGATTCCAATCAGAAGTGCCCAGCATTATATTGGACTTCAACACACAGTATAAAGATGTGGCAAAAGTGATTCAAAAGCATTGGCACATCCTAAAAAATGACAAAGACCTCAAAGAAATACTACCAGAGAAACCAAATATAGTATATAAAAGAGCACCCACCATAAGAGATCTAATAGTAAAGTCAGTAATTGATCCTCCCTCAAAGCCTGAATATACATTTTTTTCTGGAAAAGGCTTTTATCCCTGCCGCAATTGCTACGCTTGCCGCCATGCAAAGAAATTTCAGGGTAAGCGTAAAGAGTTTACAGCCACCAGTACAGGACAAAATTTCAATATTAAAGATTTTATAGGATGTCACACAGAAGGAGTAGTCTATGTGCTACAATGCAGCTGCAACTTACAATACGTGGGCCGAACTAAAAGAGCATTGAAAACACGCATTAAGGAACACGTACAAAACATAAAATCGGGTTTCCCGAAACACAACGTGTCAAAGCATTTCGCACTAGTACACGACAAAGATCCCGCACACCTCCAATTTTGGGGTATAGAAAAATACAAACCGTCTTGGAGAGGTAGTCACTTAGTTCGAGACATTAGTCGCAAAGAATCCAAATGGATACACTCCTTACGTACTTTGGTGCCAGGGGGATTGAACGTGGAGTTCGATCTAAATTGCTTTTTAAATAATTTTTAAACATTTTATATAAATATAAGATCTATTTTATATGAAAGGCACATTTTTTAAATTTAATAATATTTTATTTCTTAATGTTCTATTTTAAGTACATCAGTCTAATAATAAAAAATGTATATTTATCATACTCATTAATACATACTAGCCAGTACCATAGGATAATGAGTAATTAAATTATAAATGAGTATAGTGGTGATGGATATGTAAAAATGGTTTAATTAAAATGTACTTGTATTTTATTGTATACAATATTAACTGGCACAGTTAGCAGAGCACTCTCGTACCTGCTTCATATAAGTATAAAAAGAATACTATATTAATCCCATTTATTCGAGAAGGTGACTACATTAAATTACCATATAGTAGTTATAACTTCCACTTGTAAACATTAACAGCATACACTTTGGCAATACAAACAGTCACCGTTTGTATTGCTCCATAATACAACCATGTCTGCAATATCACATAGCGGTAATACACTTGATTATGAGGAATACCACCAAAAACATGGCCGCACACACTAAAGCCCAAACTATAGAGAAAGAATCCTCCTAAGACTAAAGAAAAATGGCCGCCGAACCAAAATTACACTGACCATAACAAAAATGGCGGCTCCGCAACTTCCGGTTCTATCACATATAAGCACACAGTAGACAGCCAATCCGGTTCCCCAGATGAAGACACGTGACGGTGTCGTAACGCGTAGGGATTGGCTGGAACGACACATCGAATCTGAAGCACAAGTGAGAGGGCGCTGAGAACGCCAGATTGTTTTTTATATTCACTCTGCCTGTTTTTAAATATGAGAAATGTAAGAGCAACAGCTAATAAATATTCCCCCTTCTGATTTTAAAAGTTTAATGCACTAGTGGAGCCTTTTTCTTCTCCCCCCTCCCTATTCTATTTCCCCCACACTGAGTTTACTAGAGTGGAGCTGGAGAAAGGGAGCGTTGGAGGAGGGAAAATAACAGAGAAAGAGAAAGCTGCCAGAGATTATCCCCACACCTTAAAGACATATCACAGAATGCCTGATTACTACTAATGCAAGGTGAGAGTTCTGTGAGACCATACGGAGAGACACCAGCAGCAGAAAGATAAACTTTCACCACATCTATTTTTCAATACCAGAAGAATTATTCACAGATATTTTTCTTATTAAGACTCACCTCTATATTTTTATTTTTATTTTATTCCCTATTTTTTATTTATTTTTTTATTATTTATTTACTTTTATTTATTATTTATTTTTTATTTTTTATTTTTTATATTTTATTTTTTATTTTTTATTTTTTATTTTTTATTATTTTTTATTTTTTATTTTTTATTTTTTATCTTTATTTTATTTTATTTTATTTTATTTTATATTTTTTATTTTCCATTTTTGATTCTTTATTTTTTATTTTTTATTTTTATTTTTATTTTTATTTTTATTTTTATTTTTACTTTTTATTTTTACTTTTCATTTTTGAATTTTGATTTTCTATTTTTGATTTTTTAATTATTTTTATTTTGAGGTTTTCTTATCCTTCAGTAAATTTTATCACTTGGACACTAGAAAATCGACAAATTACTGAAGCAACAAAACGGACTTTGCACATAAATTGGAATTTATATATATATATTTTTTAGATGTTACACTATATATAATTTTTAAGGTTGCACTTTTAGTCTTATTGCACATTTTTGGATTGTGGATTTGAGAAGACCATACACGAATCACTACTGGAAATATTCTTATGCACAATTATTATGCACTATGTCATATTTATTTATGCATGTTAGGTATGGGTGGTATGAGGATTAATTTAGTATATATTGCCATTTAAACCTCATCTTTTTAAACCAAAAACAGCGAATTTTCTAGCAGACCAGAGAGATTTTTACACTACCACCTGACAGACAACAGTGTTCCACATTACATATATATACACCTTATTTTTATTTGAATTTTATTTTTACTTAATATTGCGCGAAATTTATATCCCATTTTATTAGACATAAGTGTTTGGTGTGAACACCCATATTTTGCAGCAATATTAATATCTTACACAGCACTTTAGTTCATTTGAGCACTTCACCATTTTACATCCACCAGCGCGAAGGATAATTTTACATATATTTAAATTTCCATAACCTACATATTGATTACATTTATATAGTAAGAAATTGAAAAGACACATAGAATATTACATATAATTAGCCATACATTTCTTTCCTTGTATTGAGAATTATATAACAGGCAACGTCAAACAGGACAACCCGTCAAGCACAGATCAGAGTATGACATACATCTGAAGTCGCATAATACTAAAAGATAGATGAGTGACCAGAAATGAAAGGATAGATGGAAAATATTGCCAGGTCAATGGCCAACACCCCCAGATAGGTGCCAGCACTCTTGGTCACCAAATCAATAAAGCCAAAAATGAGCACATCAGAGAAAAGACATTATTCACAGAAAGGGCTTATAGCTAATCCCCTCATTAAGGCCTGGGAACTGAGTGGCCTGTAAAGAGTAGATCCATCTCGTCTCCAACTGAGGGAGCTTCTTATCAATGTCCCCCCCCCGCGTTCATGTTCGGGAAAATGTTCAAGGCTAAAAAAGCCAATGGATTTGAGGTCAAATTTGTGGTATAATCCCACATGATGGCTTATTGATGTTTCCATCTTGTGTTTGGAAATCAGGGATACGTGATCCCTGATTCTGCAGAATAGTGGGCGCTTTTTTCCCACATAGAACGCTCCACAGCAGCATTTCATTAGATATAGATATATTATTTATTTGCAAAATGTTATAAAATGTTCAGTATTTTTTGTTTATTTAGCAAAAAGTAAAAAACCTGATGGTTATTAACCACTTCAATACAGGGCACTTATACACCTTCCTGCCCAAACCAATTTTCAGCTTTCAGCGCTGTCGCACTTTGAATGACAATTACGCGGTCATGCTACACTGTACCCAAACTAAATTTTTATCATTTTGTTCCCACAAATAGAGCTTTCTTTTGGTGGTATTTTATCACCTCTGCAGTTTTTATTTTTTGCTAAACAAATAAAAAAAGACTGAAAATTTTGAAAAAAATAAAAGTTTTGCTTTTGTTTCTGTAAAAATTTTTTGTAAATAAGTAAGTTTTCTCTTTCACTGATGGACACTGATAAGGCGGCACTGACAGGCACTGATAAGGTGGCACCAATGAGCAGGCACTGACGGGCACTGACGATGGGCACCAGGGGCGGACTGATAACTCATGGGGCCCCCGGGCAATAGGAGATTATGGGGCCCCCAGGCAATCAGAGATTATGGGGCCACACAGTATACACACACACAGTATACAATCACACAGTATACACATACATGTACACACAGTATACACAGACAGATGTAAAAAAAACACAGATTTATACATACTGTCCCTGGTTTTACTGAGGCTGGCAACCCTGATGGGGCCCCCTAGTGGCCCAGGGCCCTCGGGCAGTGCCCTAATCGCTCAATGGTCAGTCCGCCCCTGATGGGCACTGATATGCGGCACTGATGGGCACTGGTAGGCAACAGTGATGGGTGGCACTGATATGCAGCACTGATGGGCATTAATAGGTGGCATTGATGGACACTCATGGATGGCACTGGGTGGCACTGGTGGGCACTGATGGGCACTGATAGGCGACACTGATGGGCACTGAAAGGCTGCAAAGATGGGTTCTTATGGGTGGCACTGATAGGCGGCACTGATGGGCACTGATAGGCGGCACTGCTGGGCACTGATGGGCACTGATACATGGCACTGATGGGCACTGATACGTGGCACTAATATGAGGCACTGACATCCCTGGTGGCACTGGCAGTGGTAGACATTGGGGGTGGGCACTAATTGTCAGCTGCCTGGGCATTGATTGGCAGCTGCCTGGGCACAGATTAGTATTTCCCAGGGGGTCTAGGGGGCATACCTGGTGGTCCAGTGTGGATGGCCATCCTGGTGGTCCTGGGCGGCTTCCCTGGTGGTCCTGGGTGGGATTCGAGGGGGGCTGTGCTGATAAACAATCAGCACAGATCCCCCCTGTCAGGAGAGCAGCCGATCGGTTCTCCTCTACTCGCGTCTGTCAGATGCGAGTGAGGAAAAACGGATCATTGGGTCTTCCTATTTACATCGTGATCTGCTGTGATTGGACACGGCTGATCACGTGGTAAAGAGTCTCCGTCAGAAACTCTTTACCTAGATCGGAGTTCAGACTGACACACCGCAACAACGATCGCCGCGATGCGCGCCCCCGGGGGCACGCAGCGGCTCAATGTCCTGAGGACGTCATATGACGCCCAGTCAGGTTATTGAAACCACTTTGCCGCTGTCATTTTGCTATATGGCAGGCGGCAAGTGGTTAAATACCACCAAAAAAGCTCTAGTTGTGGGAACAAAATGATAAAAAATTTAGTTTGGGTACAGTGTTGCATGACCACACAATTGTCATTGAAAGTGCGACAGTGCTGAAAGCTGAAAATTGGCCTAGGCAAGAGGGGGGGGGTTAAAAATGCCTTGTATGGATAGAGTAAGGGAGGGTTCTTACCCCTGTCAGTTCTTTTGCCTTCATTTTCCTATTCACTTCGGGTTTCATAGCCAAAACAGAAAGTTAAAGGAAATCCCTTTAAAGTGAAGGATTCCCAGGGTGTCACCAAGGTCACCACAACTAGTCTCCCATTTGGAATATTTCTCTTCTATTACCATTTTAGTGTCAACCCACTTACAAATGCTAATGGCAAACAGGAGGATGAGAATCTCTCTAACGGAGCACAGACATCGATAAAAAATGACAAGTGTTCTAATCCCTCTCCACGCTATTCAAAAAATACTTTAACAACACTTAAAGCTTGTTTCTCTTGGGCAGACAACTGTCTACTTGCTAGCTGCCTAACTGTACTTCCCATTAGCTAATATGAATAGACTAATTTTATGAATTACCATTTTTTTTAGTTTCTCATTTTTTTTTAGAAACACAGATCCAGAAGGTAATTGTAATTGCTAGGCTATTGCATAGCTTGCAAACGACAAATAAATATATATATAGTTATTAAAGTGGTTCTAAAGGCAGAAGGTCTTTATCTTAATGCATTCTATGCATTAAGATAAAAAAAAGCCTTCTGTGTGCAGCAGCCCCTCTCATACTTACCTTTGCCCCATCTCGATCCAGCAATGTTGCATAATGCCGTGTACACACGAGCAGAATGTCAGACAGAAAAAGTCAGACGGGAGATTTTCATCTTATATTCCGATCATGTGTATGCCCCATCGGACTTTTTACGTCGAAAATTCTGACGAACCTAGAAAGAGAACATGGTCTAATTTTTTCCGACAGAACAAATTCCTATCAGGAAAATCGCTCATCTGTATGCTTTTCCGATGTACCAAAAACGATGCATGCTCTGAAGCAAGTACAAGACGGAAGCTATTGACTACTGGCTATTGAACTTCCGTTTTCTAGTCCCGTCCTATGTGTTGTACGTCACCGCGTTCTGGACAGTCGGAATTTGGTGTGACCATGTGTATGCAAGACAGCTTGTGCGGAAAAACCTTCAGAGTTTATTCCGATGGGAAACCCGGTCGTGTGTACAGGGCATTAGAGTCTTGGCTGTCCGGGACTCTCCCTCCTCATTGGCTGAGTCAGCAGCAGGCGACATTGGCTCCCACTGCTGTCAATCAAAGTCAGTGAGCCAATGAGGAGAGAAAGTGGGAGGGGCTGAGCCACGGCTGTGTCTGAATGGACACATAGAGCAGCGGCTTGGCTCGAGTGCCCCCATAGCAAGCTGCTTGCTGTGGGGGCACTTGGCAGAAGGAAGGGGCCAGAAGTGCCAGCAGGGGACCCAAGAACAGGAGGATCTGGGCTGCTCTGTGTAAAACCACTACACAGAGTAGGTAAGTATAACATGTTTGTTATTTTTAAACAAAAAACAAGACTTTAATATCACTTATTACTTATATATCATACTGTCCTTTTTGATGTTGTATATTTTAGCTTATATTTTCTTTGGGTGAGTATGCTATAGCAATTATATTGACAAATGGAATTCAACTAGTTTTACATTTTATTGCCTGTATTGTAGCTAATAGACATGTGCACACTGAAATATTTCGTTTCGGAATTCCGTTTTCGTCCGAAAAAATAAATTTATTTAGTTACTCCCGAAATTCGTTTTTCTTTATTTCGTTTTTCATTAAAAACTTGCATTCATCCGAAAATCGAAATGAATTAAGGTCGAATCTGTCATTAAAGGCTTATGGTGTCTGTCGAATGTGTCGAATATTTATTTACGTTTATTAACGTTCATCATTTCTCCTTTATAAATAGGTGTCATCCAGTCAGAGGGGGAGACTCAGGAGGAGGCTGAGGCAGCAACGCCCACATTAAGTTAGTATAATCTTGCTGGTATCTGCTGAGTGATCATACATGTTTCAATGTTCTTGTACTAATGTGTGAGATTGTTGTACATGGCAGATTGTAATGTTCTTTTCTATCATTAATAAACATCTACTGAGGCTGAGCAGGAGGTGGAGGAGACCTGCCCTGTAGAGGCTGCTGGGGATGTGGCAGAACAGCCAGACGCGGCAGATCCAGGGAGTGTCAGGGTACCACTGGCGCCATACCTGGGCGTTTGCATGTGCCTATGCGCCGGCGCGCTCCGGTACGAACCTTGCAGCAAGTTCCTGTTGTTTCCAGGCATCAGCGCGGCGCTCAGGCGCGCGCGGGTACGCGGCGTTTGTGCGCGCGCGTGTGCATGTGCGCGCGTACGGGCGTGCGCGCGTTCGCGTTAGCACCGGTTTGGCGCCGAAGTGCACATAAAAGTTCCCCTGTGTCTCTGGCACATTGCTGCTTCGTCTCAGCTCTGTGATTCCTGTAAATCTGCACCTGATTGATCGTTACCTATCTGACCCGGCTTGTCTGACCATCTGTCCCGCTCCCATCCGACCCGGCCTGCCTGACTACCCTACTGCTTCTGCTTGATACCGTTGCCGACCTCTGCCTGCCTACCAACTCCGCCTCTGCCTGCTGCTATTACCTGTCTCATATCCCTGCTGACCCAGACCGTCTGACCCTGCTTGTGCCTGCTGTTGTTCTTGCTGTTGCACCTTCAGCTTCAGCTCCAGTGATCTCTGCACCTCCAGTGTTCCAGCTTGCTGCCTTCAGTCTCCACCTGATCTGCAGTCCAGCCATCCCTGTGGGATCTCTCTTCACTTCAGCCTCAGAGACTCTGCTCAACAGGGACTCCTACCCCACTGTGCTCAGGTGACCACTGTCCCCACTCCAGTGGCTCCTGAACCAGCGTTGTATGAGAGGTCTTCTCCTACAAGTCCGGCTCTACTACCAGGTACCTAACAGGGAGTAAGCATAACTTTTTTTGTATTTTCCAGGCAAATATAGTATTTTAAATTTGAAATGCTGATGGCATACCTTGTCTAGAATAGCTTGTGATTTATTCTGCAAGGCTTCGGTTTAGCTGGAATTATTAATTATATTAGTTCCCCTCTACAGCTGATTCCAGTCTTCCTGTTAGCGTGACCTGTGCTTGTTATTTCCTCAATGTCCCTGATCACGCCACCTTCTTGCTGCAGTTCAGATTCCCAGTCTGAGCCAATCACTGTTAATCATTGTGAATAACACAGCAGGCTGGAGGGGGTGTGTCAGAAAAGAATCTCCAGCTATTGGCTGGCAGTCCCTGGACATGTTCAATCTCTGGCATGCCCCTAATGCATGCATTAACACTTTTATCATGATGTTATACCTGTTGTACCTCCTAGCCTAGACCAGGAGACACCACTATCTCCTACACACAAATTGATTAGGTGCATCTCACTAAATATCAAAAATGGAAAACTGGTATGGAAGTGAAAACATCTCAAGATGTTACAGGATTGTCTACAAGGGCTGCGAGATCTTTGCCTTTATATAATGTTAGGGTGAAGAAGCCATGTGTATTGTATTATCTATCTAATGTATTTTCTTTTCTTCACAGGTGAAGTCTTCATCCTTCAACTGCACCCTGTGGACGAAGACCTGGACCTGCCCGCGTCTGGTTGGACTGACTGTCCTTCCTCCCCAGTGGTTTCTACAGGGCATGTTCTCCTCCACCCTTCATCAACATCCCCCCACCTGGACAGTGACACACCCATTGGTGCCTCCTCCCCAGTGCATCCTTCTCCACCCGCTCCAGAACAAGTACACATCCCCCAGCCTCCGGAGCCACATGTGACTGATTATCTGCGGCGCATTGTGGAGGTCCAAGAGAGACAATTTGCAGTAACCCGGAGGCTGTGTCGATCTTTGGCCCTCCACAATCGCCGGCAGCTCCGTCACTATGTGGCTCTGGAGAGGTACCAACGTAGCCTCAGGAGACACCTGGAGTCTACGCGGTACCTTGGTGACCAGTTGGCTGGGATTAATATGTCCCTACAGCGACTGGTCACCAGGTTGGGGGAGAATGTACTTTAATTTTTTTTTATTTAAATTTTTTGTTTGTTTTGTTTATGTTAAAAATAAAAAAATTTTGTTCAGAAATAATTGTTTTCTTGAGTTTTGCTTTCCTTGTTAGATTTGTGTGATGTTTATCTAAATGAACTAGTCCATATATTGTTACTAACTTACTAGAGGCCTTATAATTGTAGTTTTTCTACATTTAACCATCAGGCTGAACTTAGAAAATTGATGAGATTTCTCTCTACACTATTTCAATGTGCAAAGGGTAATCCCATGTATTGTGTCCAGTCACGCCGTTCAGCTTTCCCTCCACCAGAATACACAGCATATAGTTACAGCAGGGGTTACTATACAGTCCTCAACAGTTCACAGGCTTGCAATCATGAGGGCAACAGTTAACCGGACAGAGGTTCACAGGCTAACGCAATCACAAGCGGCAACAGTTCAAAGGGCAGTGTCATGGTTATGCAATAGAGTTTGTCTGTCAGCATACCTGTCTCCATGTGTTCATCTCTAGAGACCAGCTGACCCTCACCTGACTGCTTTTGTAAGCTCTCCTCTAGCATGGCTCCACCCCAGCTCCTATCAGGGAACCCTATATTAACCTGTGCACTGCAAGCCAGCAGTGCTGATCAATCATTGTGTGTTAGCTTTCGTGTGTACTGGCTGTGTTTCCTACGTCTGATTCCAGTTAACCGACTTTGGCCTGTTCTCTACTATTCCTGTCTGCTCGTGACCCTGACCTTTGGCGTGTCCCTGACCATCCCTGTTTGCCTATGACCCTGAACCTTGGCGTGTACTCTGTTGTCCTTGTCTGCTTGTGGCCCCGACCTTGGCTTATTCCTTACTTGCTTATTGTTCCAGCCTGCTGCCTCTTTCCTCTTCTCCTGTAGTCTACCATGAGCATGAGCTGTGAGACCCTGGGGGCCGCGGAGCCAGACTGCAGCGCAGTCCATCCTCACCGCTAGAGGCTCTGGTGAACACCTGCTGGCTCTTAGACTCCGCGCTCTGGGGAATCTATGCTCTAGTTCCCAGTGGGATCTGTGTTAGTGATCCAGTAGACCTGCTTCCTGAACCTCCCAGGGTTCAAACCACAGCAGTCAGTCCTAGGGTCCACTACCTAGTGGTGCACTTCCGATTCCTACAGAGTGCATCTGTCACCTAGCCTCAAGGTGACCTGACAGGCAGTAATCATTTCCAGGGCTTGAGTAACATGGCAGCAGGGTAGATTACGCACTCACACTGGTGACTTTGGACAATTGCAGATGGTCATGAAACAGGCGGAGGATCAGAGAGGGCCCTGGTGTCCCCAGGGTCAGAGATGGTTAATGGGAGGGGTCCTGGGCATCTGGATGCAGCTCAGCAGTGACCAACTAATCTATCCTGCATAGAATCACGTTTCCAACTGTATGCTTCTTTGTGGTATGTTGTGTTGGTAACATATTCTGATCCTTGAGTTGACAGTCTCTCCATCAAGAGGAACTGTCATGCTGTTGAGGTCATCTTTAATCATTGTCTCTTATTTCCAGACCATCAAACAAAAATGGTTAAATTAGCACATGTTGCTATTTGTATTTACAAAGACAGCAACACGTGAGCAGTAGCGCCACGTCAAGGCTTCAACCCTTGCTACTGTCCATTCACACAACATTCATTCATGCAATCACGCACACTCTAGTCACTCTACATAACATTCATTACAAAAAAGGGTGAGAGAAGGAATAAAGGGAAAAATTTGGATTGCTTAAAACAATAATTCTATTTAAATCTTGGAGTCACACCAAAGTCAAGTAGACAACTGCTATTGTGTCAAGTGGTAAGAAAATAAAAAAAAAAATATATATATATAATAAATAATTCTATTTAAATCTTGGAGTCACACCAAAGTCAAGTAGACAACTGCTATTGTGTCAAGTGGTAAGAAAATAAAAAAAATGATTTTCCTCAACATTTGGATGGTTCCTCTGAGTCCCATCTATCTTCACTGTCCATTCACACAACATTCATTCATGCAATCACGCACACTCAAGTCACTCTAGTTCCATCTATCTTCACATGGTGACAATGATTCAGGTCTCACAAGTTAAGGGTAGGGTAACCCAGCTTGGGGAGGTTAAATATGAGGAAAGTTATTTGTTCTATCAAATGGGATGTTAGTTGTGAACAGTGTGGATTAAGGATATTCCCAGTAATAGAGAAAACTCTCTCACTTTGCACAGTGGTTGGAGGACAGGATAGTAGTTGCTGGGCAACCAGGCAAAGACCAGGCCACAAACTTTTCTTACTATCCCAATAGGTCAAAGGGTCCTCTTTAGGAAGCAAAGGTGCTTCATATAGGTAGGCCCTGACCATTTCAGAGGCACTGCTCTCCTCTCGATTACCTGCTGCTTGACCTGCATCCACCAGATTGTCAAGTGCCTCTACCCAACATGCACATGCTCCACTCTGTTGTTTTTGAGTGATGGTGCCAGGCCTTGGAATAGCAGAGATGGCAGGTGAATCTTCCAAACCGGGCTCATCCGTCGTACATCTCTGTTGCTGCAAATTCCGGGCCCTTTCAATCAATTTTTCTTTCCAGTAGGAGAGGCTGTTGTCTCTGAGTGCCAGTTTACCTTTGATCCTGGGATCACACAGGGACGCCAGCATGAGTTCAGGGCTTTTGCGGACACGGTCATTTAGCCGATCTTTCAAGTTAGCTTGTAGCTTTCTGATGAAAGACTCTACATCGGCATTAAGTGGGCTGCCACAAACAGGCTCACTGGAACGATCCCATCTTATCTATGACATAGGTAAACAAGGGTATGACCTGTCCTAGGCTGGCATTGCTCTGACTCAAGTTTTCTGTCACATTCTGAAAGGGTTTTAAGACATAAATGAGCTGCCCAATTATACACCAGTCATCACGTCCCAGTGTGGAATCAATCCCGATGCTGTGTCGGGATGATAGATTGTGGATGGCTGTCTTTTGCTCCAAAATGCGTTCCAGCATTTCCAGGGTATAGTTCCACTGGGTGCTGACATTTTGTTTCAGGCGATGTATGGGGAGCCCTGATTGTTCTTGCTCCTCCCTCAACAGTTGACTAGCCCCTACACTGCGGTGGAAATGCCCTGCAATCTTTCTGCAAAGGTCCAAGATTTGAGCAATCTTGTTGTTTTTCTCCACTGGGATTGCACCCTTGACCACTAAATGCAGTATGTTTGCAGAACAACGCACACCGACAAAAGATCCATCTTGGAGAGCTTTAACCATGTTTAAACCTCCGTCTGTCACAATGAACCCAACAGAGACATTGGTGACTGCCGCTCTCCAATCCAATTGGCCAACATTGATCTAATTGCCCGCAATATGTTGGCAGAGCTGTGCTTGTCATCACTGACTTCTGTGTGGAGCAGGAAAGCTTAATAACCCTGCTGATCTTGTGCTGCAGACCTGCTTCTTGATGGAGTTTGAACTCTTACATCAGTGCCACCACCAACAGGCACAGTGGCCTGCCACCAGTGTGCAGTCAAAGACAGGAAAGCGTGTTGACCGCTGGGAGCTGTCCACAAATCAGTTGTCAAATGAATTGTCTGACCCTCGGCTTTGGCCATTTTTTCCTTCAATAATTCAACGCACGAGTGGTATAGTGCTGGAATAATCTTTCTACTGAAAGTTGTCCGTGCAGGAACAACGGAGCAAGGGCATGCATGAGCTGTTTAAACGGCTCCCCTTCAATCATGCGAAAAGAGGCTCCTCCAACAGCAATGAATTGGCCAATGAGGCGGGTGATCTTGTTGGCCTGCTGTTTTGACATGCCTTTGGAACTAAAGCCAACAAAACTATCGAGCGTAGGCTGATGATGTCCTTGGGAGGATGAGGAGCCTGATTGGGTCTGCAGTGGAACTACTGCACATGGACGGGTTGTATTAATTGAACCTTCTCTATTGCCTCCTGTGCTCTGAGTAAGTGGTTTGCTTGAGGAGGTACCACCAGTACAGTCAGAGTCCGTTATGCTGCTTCCTGCGCTACCATCTTCTTTTTCTGCCTCTGCCCGCAGTAAAGTAGAGTGGTGGTAATTTTTAAGGTGTAGGTTCATACCAGCATTGGTTAAATGACCTAACTTTTTACCCCTACTTACTTGCTTCCCACACAATTTACACTTGGCAAAGAACCTGCCTTCCAATGTTTGAAAGTATTTCCAACCGTTGCTGCGGCGGGATGCAGCCCCTTGACCCTGTTGATATCTATTTAGGGCTGATATAGCTGCAGCAGTGTCAGAGAGGTTACCTGATTGGGCGTCGTCGCGCGCTGGGGCGCGTTGGTGCGCGCATTGGTGCTCGCGTTCCTGCGGGTGCGCGGGTGCCTGGCTCTATGGACACTGGTGTTGGCATTCCAGCTGGCCGTGGCAGACACGGTTGTGCCCGGGCGCGTACACACGTTCGCGTTAGCGCACGTTCGCCTGTGGGCGCTACTATGCATTTGGTGGTGCTGGTGTGCGCGCCGCTGTCCGGGGGCACGCTCTGGGTGCGTGTGGGTGCGCAGGCGCCTGTGCGTGACGGCGCGTGCACGGGCACGGCGTTTGGCGCCAATCAGCCTATTTAGGCCTACCTCTCCCTCTGATCAGTGCTGCCTGATCAACAGCTCCGTGCCTAGTTACTGTTTCCTGTTCCTAGTTCCTGTGTTCCTGATCTGTTGACAACCCAGCTTGCCTTTTTGGACTCTTCTGACCTCCGCCTGCATCTGACCCCGGCTTGTTTGACCTCGCTTCTGCCTGCTCCTCCTGTACCTCCGCTGCCCGCCTGTTGCCGAACCCAGCCTGTGCATTGACCTGTCTTTAGCTCCTGCTCAGCATCCCTTGCCTGTGCCTCTAACTATCATCTGCTGTTTGAAGACTGCTACCTTCCGGAATACGGACTCCTGCACAGGCTCTCATACCACTCCGCACTCGTGTGCTTCCTGTCTGCTCTACCAGGGGCCGCGAGTCGGATACGTAAGGGAGCCTACCCTCGGCCCAAGTGGACTCTCTGGTCTGGTAAGTGAGAGACCTGACAGTATCAGGCAGCCATGACCGAGTCTGGGCAGGGGGCCTCCCCCATGGATGAACTTTGTAGGCACCTCGCGGGCCTTACCCAAGCAGTCAAGAGCCTACAAGAAGGCTACACCAAATTAGAGGGTCAGGTCCAAGCCCTCTCAGCAGCTCCTCCCCCTCAGGGGGCGCCATCTGCCAGACTTTCCCCAGCACCCTCCGTAGTAATGCTCCCTCCGGAACCCAGGGTACCCACACCCGAAAAATTTACTGGAGATCGTCGCAAATACCGGGCCTTCCGTAATGCCTGCGAGCTCTATTTTGGGTTACAGCCCCACAAGTTCTCTCTGGACGCCACTAAGGTGGGATTTGTCATTGCACTGTTTTCCGGCGAGCCCCAGACTTGGCTCATCATGTACTGGAGAAGAAGTCTAGATCTTTGGATACCCTGGACGCTTTTTACCTGGCAATGTCGCAGTTATACGAGGATCCTCAACTTACTACTACTGCTGAGGCAGCCTTGCATTCCCTGCAGCAAGGCCGCAGTGCGGCCGAAGACTACGCAGTTGAGTTCCGACGTTGGAGCTCTGATACAGAGTGGAACAATGCTGCCTTGCATCATCAATTTCGGATGGGGTTATCTGATCCCCTTAAGGATGAGCTGGCACGTGTTGGGATACCACAGACTCTGGATGAACTCATAAACCTGTCTATTCAAATTGACCGTCGTCTAAGAGAAAAATGCTCTGAGAGGTCCTCTAGTCATCCTCGTCCTATTTGGATGCTCCCTAGGGTTTCCAGTTCCCCCAACCAATTGCCTCTCTCCTCTACTCCAGCCACGGAAGCACCCGAACCCATGCAACTTGGTCTGCTCCGGCCATCCCTTACCCCGGAAGAGAAGATGCGCAGACGTACTCACAACTTATGCCTGTACTGCGGGGAACAAGGACATTTTGTGAGGACCTGCCCCAATAAGATACGTAAGTGTCTGATGTCCTCTTCCTCTTGTGCATCTGTTTTGCCCAAATCTGGTAACCATTTGACAATCTCTGTTGTATTACAGCTTCCCGGAAAGAACATCCCGGTGTCGATCATTATTGACTCTGGAGCATGCAGTGGCTTCATCGATCAGACCTTTGTTAATAACCATGGCATTCTTCTTCAACCTAAGACCCAGAGTCTTGCAGTATTCCTAGCTGATGGCTCTACCCTTAGTTCCGGTCCAGTCACCTGTGAGACTGTCCCACTACTGCCCACCATAGGCCCGGAACACCAGGAACTCTTACGCTTGGATGTCATCTCCTCTCCTCTCTTCCCAATCATCCTCGGAATGCCCTGGCTACAGGCACATAACCCCAGCATTGACTGGTCCACGGGAAAAATCCAATTCCTATCTGACTACTGCAGGCAACATTGCTTACATGGGACACCCATGACACCGACTCAGTGTCTTTGTTTGGATTCTGATACCAAGCTTTGCCAATCCCTTCCCGAGGCCTACCAGGATTTCCAGGATGTCTTCAGTAAGAAGGGGGCAGAGACCCTTCCAGTTCACAGGCCTTATGACTGCCCAATAGAACTCTTACCTGGAACCGAAGTTTCCTTTGGGAGGATTTTACCACTAACTGAGCAGGAGCTAGGCACCTTAAAAAATTTTATTGATGAGAACCTAAAGAAAGGGTTTATCCGCCCTTCCACGTCTCCAGCTGGTGCAGGCATCTTCTTCATGGAGAAGAGGGATCACACCCTACACCCCTGTATCGACTACCGGGAATTAAACAAAATCACTGTAAAGAACAGATACCCGTTACCTTTAGTACCCGAGTTATTCCAAAGACTGGGAACCGCAAAAGTTTTCACTAAGCTGGATCTCCGCGGGGCGTACAACTTAATCCGCATAAGAGAAGGGGATGAGTGGAAAACGGCTTTCCGTACTCGATTTGGGCACTTTGAGTACCTTGTCATGCCCTTTGGCCTGTGTAACGCGCCAGCCACCTTCCAACACTTTGTCAATGATGTATTCCGTGACTTCCTAGACCTCTATGTCATAGTCTATCTGGATGATATCCTGATTTTCTCCGCCTCTCTGGCCGACCACCGCAGGCATGTGCGAAATGTTCTCACCTGACTTAGGCAACATGGGCTCTATGCAAAACTTGAAAAATGTGAATTCGAGCTTCAATGCATTCAGTTTCTGGGCCTGATCATCTCCCCTGAGGGCATCAAGATGGATCCCCAAAAAGTATCTGCTATCCTGGACTGGCCTGCACCTACTGATAAGAAAGGGGTACAACGCTTTATTGGCTTTGCCAACTTCTATAGAAAATTCATAAAAGGATTCTACTTGATAATCACTCCCATTACTGAACTCACCAGGCAAGGAAGTCGGTTTTGCTTAACTCCTAAGGCACAGTCGGCCTTTGAGGAACTCAAGGCTCTATTTACCTCAGCCACCATTTTAAAGCACCCCAACCCAGCTCTACCATTCGTGTTAGAAGTTGACGCTTCCGAAATTGCGGTAGGAGCTGTACTCTCACAACGACAAGGCACCAAAGCTCTTCTGTACCCTGTGGGGTTTTTCTCATTAAAACTTTCATCTTCTGAGAGAAATTACGATGTGGGAGATCGTGAACTCCTGGCTATTAAGGCGGCTTTAGAGGAATGGCGTTACCTTCTGGAGGG
This sequence comes from Lithobates clamitans, assembly GCA_037952925.1. Taxonomy (NCBI): domain Eukaryota; kingdom Metazoa; phylum Chordata; class Amphibia; order Anura; family Ranidae; genus Lithobates; species Lithobates clamitans. The sequence continues at coordinate 3,472,611 of JBBGZY010000056.1, read as the reverse complement.
TGCTGCTTATCCCATCCTGGTCCACACGCACCATAAAAACCTAGAATACCTGAGAACGGCTAAGAGGCTAAAACCCAGATGGGCACTTTTTTTTTCTCAATTTCAGTTCCACGTCACCTTCAGACCCGAATCCAAAAATATTAAATCTGACGCAATCTCACATATGTTCCATGATTCGGAAGAAACCTTACCTCCAGATACCATCCTTCCCCTGGGAATTTCTTGCTTCTACAAGAAGATCTAATCTCTCAAATCAGACGGGCTTCTATGGGGGCGACGCCACCCGCTGGGGCCTGTACCAAGGATGGCCTGTTTTGGCATGAAAACAAGATTGTGGTCCCAGAAAAACTAAGGGTACAGGTATTAGAACTGTGTCATGATCACAAATTAGCTGGACATTTCGGCTCACGAAAAACGAGCGATCTGGTACTACCTACCTTCTGGTGGCCTCATCTCATTAGGGATTGTAGAAGGTTCATTAATTCCTGCAATACTTGCGCTAGAAGCAAAACCAGCCGGGCCAGAGCTTGGGGACTATTGAAACCTCTCCCAGTCCCAGAGATACCATGGAGTATGATCTCACTGGACTTTGTGGTCGAACTCCCCCCATCAGAAGGCTTTTCCTCCATCTTTGTCGTGGTAGACAGATTGTCTAAAATGGCTCATTTCCTCCCAATGAAGGGTACTCCATCGGCCACGGAGACAGCTGATATTTTTATTAAGTAAATTGTCTGGCTACATGGAGTTCCGAAGAGTATAGTTTCTGACCGTGGTGTCCAGTTCACCTCCAGATTCTGGAAGGCCCTCTGTGGCTCCATGGAAATTGAGTTGGCATTCTCCTCGGCCTACCATCCCCAGTCTAATGGGCAAACTGAGAGGACGAATCAGACTCTGGAGCAGTATCTCCACTGCTTTCCTGCCTTCTCCCAGGATGATTGGGCTCCCCTACTCCCTATTGCGGAGTTTTCTTACAATAATTCCTTGCATTCAGCCACCAACCAGACTCCATTCTATGCCAACTATGGCTTTCATCCGACCTTTTTGCCTGGATCAATACCTGTGTGTTCTGTTCCTGCAGTATGTGAGACCCTGAATTTCTTTTCAGTGAACAACAAATTATTACAAGATACCATGACCAAGGTCCAAGAAGGATATAAGAAGATGTTTGATAAAAAGAAGCGTGGAGAACTTGTATTGGAACCTGGCAACCCAGTATGGTTATCTACCGCCAATCTGAAGCTGGCATGTCCATCTAAAAAACTAGGCCCTAAGTTCCTGGGTCCCTTCTTGGTAAGGAGGAAGATTAACAATGTCGCCTATGAGCTTGATCTGCCGAATTCTCTGAAGGTGCACCCGGTCTTCCACGTATCTCTCTTGAAGCTATCCCAATTCTTTTGTTGGCCGTAGTGTCGGTCCACCCAAACCCATCCTTGTAGACAACGAGGAGGAGTTTGAAGTGGAAGCAATATTAGACCGCAGAAGGAGACGTAATCAAACCCAATACCTCATAAAGTGGAAGGGATATGGCCCTGAGGACAACTCATGGGAACCAGAAGACAATTTGCATGCCGGAGAACTCTTGCAGGCTTTCAAGGACTTACACGCTTCCAAGTTAGCCCAATTGGGCATCCGGTGTCTGCCCTTGAGGAGGGGGCACTGTCAGAGAGGTTACCTGATTGGGCGTCGTCGCGTGCTGGGGCGCGATGGTGTGCGCGTTCCTGCGGGTGCACGGGTGCCTGCCTCTATGGGCACTGGTGTTGGCATTCCGGCTGGCCGTGGCGGACGCGGTGGCAACCGGGTGCGTACGCGCGTTCGCGTTAGCACGCATTCGCCTGTGGACGCTACTATGCATTTGCCTGGTGGTGCTGGTGTGCGTGCCGCTGTTCAGGGGCGCGCTCTGTCGCTTGCGGGTGCCTGTGCGTAACGGCACACGCACAGGCGCGGCGTTTGGCCCCAATCAGCCTATTTAGGCCTTCCTCTCCCTCTGATCAGTGCTGCCTGATCAACAACTCCGTGCCTAGTTCCTGTTTCCTGTTTCCTGTTCCTAGTTCCTGTGTTCCTGTGTTCCTGATCTGTTGATGACCCAGCTTGCCTTTTTGGACTCTTCTGATCTCCACATGCATCTGAACCTGGCTTGTTTGACCTCGCTTCTGCCTGCTCCTCCTGTACCTCCGCTGCCCGCCTGTTGCCAAACCCAGCCTGTGCATTGACCTGTCTTTAGCTCCTGCTCAGCATCCATTGCCTGTGCCTCTGACTATCATCTGCTGTTTGAAGACTGCTACCTTCCGGAATACGGACTCCTGCACAGGCTCTCATACCACTCCGCACTTGTGTGCTTCCTGTCTGCTCTACCAGGGGCCACGAGTCGGATACATAAGGGAGCCTACCCTCGGCCCAAGTGGACTCTCCGGTCTGGTAAGTGAGAGACCTGACAAGCAGGTAGCACACCAGTGGTGGAAGCTGTTGCCACTACAGTTACACTTGGTGAACTAGAACTAGTGCTGCTAATGGTAGGGGTGCTGGGAGTGGGGACTGGGAGGTCAGTGATATCATCACAGGATTCTTCCATAATAACATAGGGAGAAGGGGAGTTAGCAGCAGATGAAAAAGTGGACTGCTACCTGTCTTACTCCTCACAGAATATCCCTCTTGCACTTTCTCCAGGTCAAGCTGTAAGTCCTGTGGGCTAAGATTGTATAAAACATCCGCAGTGTTTGGGGAAAGAGGAGCATCACATTCTAAATCATCTTCTTGGGCCAATGAAGAAAAAGTCTCACACTCTGTCTCTGCTGCTGTCTCCCTCAATTGCTTCTTTGGGGAGCTGGACAGTGGCACTGGTAGTGTGATTGATGGTGGTGACTCTAAAGGCAACTCCACTTTACTAGGTTTCTTGCCTATTCCATAAAAATATGCAGCCATTACACCTGTAGAAGTGGAAGGAGGCGCTGCACTGGCAGTGCAAGTGGCAGCAGATGTTGGTGGTCTGGCACGAAAAGTAATATTAGAAGAACTGGGGGTGGTGGAACTAGCTTTGCTGGTGGCACTGGCGGTGACACCCACTGCTGTGGACGGCATGTTGGTGGCGGCAGAAGTGTCAGAGGCACTAGTAGCAGAGACCTTGCCACTTTTTTTAGCAAGGCGTCGACCGCGACCATGACCACTACCTCTACCAGCCTTCACTTTTACATTAGAACGGTACATTTCTGAACTTTACAGCAACTGCAAGTCAGAAAATGGACTGGAGTGGAGATAGGGTATATAGAATCTCAATCTATAAATCACCCCCCACAACAACACAGGCAGCCTCTGAGGCTATCATAACACTAGCAGCAACACTAGTATCACTAGTCTATCTATCAAGTTCACAACACAGATGTAGCTTGCTTCACTACTGTTCTGCTGCTGTGCTTAGCTTATGCTCAAATGAAATAGTTCAGGTTCATTGACAAAGTGACAATTCAAACGGACCAGCTAAGATTGACTGTTCTGAAATGAATCAGCGTGTCTGTCTCTCTCTGCTAGCAAATCGTAAGTGAAACTAAGTTGGCTGTACATGCGGTTCTAGCTATTTTACTGCCCCTCCTCTTTGGTTACAATTGGCCAATAACCATCATCATCATTATTTTTATTTTACTTAATTTTTCTCTCTACGTCGAATCTTTTCTCTCTATGTCGAATCTTTTCTCTCTATGTTGAATCTTTTCTCTCTATGTCGAATCTTTTTGAATAATCTTGGACTACTATGGTGGATAGACTATAGAGTTAAGGTTAGGCACATTCGACCACAGGTTCGATAGACACAAATTGTTATTGTTAGCGTCATGTCGAATCTCCTACCTATATCGAACTGTTGTCGCAACGAAAACGAAAATAAAGCATTTGTTTATGTCGGATCTTTCGTTTTTCGGAATCTGCGCTTTCGTTATCGTTTGCTAAAACGATAATGAAAATACCTGAAATTCGGACGAAAATGCATTCGGGCGAAAACGAATGCACATGTCTAGTAGCTAACATAGTCTTCACAAAAATGCTCATAATCTAAGTGGTATAATGCTGATGGGCCTTATAGTAGTACAACTTTTCTGTAGAATTATATGTATAAGTCATTCTCATTAAATCTTTTATACCAATGCTAGCTTATGTTAAATGTCTTGTGTAAAATGATGATTCAGTTACTATTACCTTCAGTTTGAATTATTGCTTCAGTTAGCAGTTTGGCAGAGAGAACTGTATAGGAAATAATGATTTGAATTCTTGTATTCTGGCAAAGATTTATTTGTTATAAAAATATAAAAATGACAATCTGAACTACAGGCTGAACTATCTTTTACATTATTTTGTTATAATATTTAAAAGGAAACTATAATAGTTTTGGGTCACTTTTGTTTTATAATTTATGAATATGAGATTTGAAACTGATGTCTATGCTATATATATTACTATATACTATATAAATAGGCATTTACTGTAAGCAATCAGAATGACCAATAAGCAATCCTGTCGCAAAATGAAATATTGTGAAAAAAGCTGCCCTGCCCTGTAGTGAAAAGAAGGAAGAGAACATAAACCTACCTGTCCTAATGGTAATCGTTAGACATGTGCATTCGTTTTTGTCCGAATTCATTTTCGTCCGAATTTCAGGTATTTTCGTTATCGTTTTAACAAACGATATTGAAAGCGCAGATTCCGAAAAACGAAAGATCCGACATAAACAAATGCTGTATTTTCGTTTTCGTTGCGACAACAGTTCGATATAGATAGGAGAATCGACATGACGCTAACAGTAACAATTTGTGTCTATCGAACCTGTCGTCGAATGTGCCTAACCTTAACTCTATAGTCTATCCACCATAGTAGTCCAAGATTATTCAAAAAGATTCGACATAGAGAGAAAAGATTTGACAGAGAGAGAAAAGATTCGACGTAGAGAGAAAAATTAAGTAAAATAAAAATAATGATGATGATGGTTATTGGCCAATTGTAACCAAAGAGAAGGGGCAGTAAAATAGCTAGAACTGCATGTACAGCCAACTAAGTTTCACTTACGATTTGCTAGCAGAGAGAGACAGACACGCTGATTCATTTCAGAACAGTCAATCTTAGCTGGTCCGTTTGAATTGTCACTTTGTCAGAGAACCTGAACTATTTCATTTGAGCATAAGCTTAGCACAGCAGCAGAACAGTAGTGAAGCAAGCTACATCTGTGTTGTGAACTTGATAGATAGACTAGTGATACTAGTGTTGCTGCTAGTGTTGTGATAGCCTCAGAGGCTGCCCGTGTTGTTGTGGGGGGTGATTTATAGATTGAGATTCTATATACCCTATCTCCACTCCAGTCCATTTTCTGACTTGCAGTTGCTGTAAAGTTCAGAAATGTACCGTTCTAACGTAAAAGTGAAGGCTGGTAGAGGTAGTGGTCGTGGTCGCGGTGGACGCCTTGCTAAAAAAAGTGGCAAGGTCTCTGCTACTAGTGCCTCTGACACTTCTGCCGTCACCAACATGCCGTCCACAGCAGTGGGTGTCACCCCCAGTGCCACCAGCAAAGCTAGTTCCACCACCCCCAGTTCTTCTAATATTACTTTTCCTGCCAGACCACCAACATCTGCTGCCACTTCCACTGCCAGTGCAGCGCCTCCTTCCACTTCTACAGGTGTAATGGCTGCATATTTTTATGGAATAGGCAAGAAACCTAGTAAAGTGGAGTTGCCTTTACAGTCACCACCACCAATCACACTACCAGTGCCACTGCCCAGCTCCCCAAAGAAGCAATTGAGGGAGACAGCAGCAGGGACAGAGTGTGAGACTTTTTCTTCATTGGCCCAAGAAGATGATTTAGAATGTGATGCTCCTCTTTCCCCAAACACTGCGGATGTTTTATACAATCTTAGCCCACAGGACTTACAGCTTGACCTGGAGAAAGTGCAAGAGGGATATTCTGTGAGGAGTAGGACAGGTAGCAGTCCACTTTTTTCATCTGCTGCTAACTCCCCTTCTCCCTCTGTTATTCTGGAAGAATCCTGTGATGATATCACTGACCTCCCAGTCCCCACTCCCAGCACCCCTGCTATTAGCAGCACAAGTTCTAGTTCACCAAGTGTAACTGTAGTGGCAACAGCTTCCACCACTGGTGTGCTACCTGCTGCAGCTATATCAGCCCTAAATAGATATCAACAGGGTCAAGGGGCTGCATCCCGCCGCAGCAACGTTTGGAAATACTTTCAAACATTGGAAGGCGGTTTCTTTGCCAAGTGTAAATTGTGTGGAAAGCAAGTAAGTAGGGGTAAAAAGTTAGGTCATTTAACCAATGCGGGTATGAATCTACACCTTAAAAATTACTACCACTCTACTTTACTGCAGGCAGAGGCAGAAAAAGAAGATGTTAGCGCAGGAAGCAGCATAACGGACTCTGACTGTACTGTTGGTACCTCCTCAAGCACACAACTTACTCAGAGCACAGGAGGCAATAGAGAAGCTTCAATTAATACAACCCGTCCACGTGCAGTAGTTCCACTGCAGACCCAATCAGGCTCCTCATCCTCCCAAGGACATCATCAGCCTACGCTCGATAGTTTTGTTGGCTTTAGTTCCAAGGGCATGTCAAAACAGCAGGCCAACAAGATCACCCGCCTCATTGGCCAATTCATTGCTGTTGGAGGAGCCTCTTTTCGCATGATTGAAGGGGAGCCGTTTAAACAGCTCATGCATACCCTTGCTCCACGATACGTTGTTCCTGCACGAACAACTTTCAGCTGAAAGATTGATCCAGCACTATACCACTCGTGCGTTGGATTATTGAAGGAAAAAATGGCCAAAGCCGAGGGTCATAAAATTCATTTGACAACTGATTTGTGGACAGCTCCCAGCGGTCAACACGCTTTCCTGTCTTTGACTGCACACTGGTGGCAGGCCACTGTGCCTGTTGGTGGTGGCACTGGTGTAAGAGTTCAAACTTCATCAGGAAACAGGTCTGCAGCGCAAGACCAGCAGGGTTTTCAAGCTTTCCTGCTCCACACAGAAGTCCGTGATGACAAACACAGCTCTGCCAACATATTGCGGGCAATTAGATCAATGTTGGCCAATTAGTTTGAAGAGCGGGCAGTCACCAATGTCTCTGTTGGGTTCATTGTGACAGACGGAGGTTCAAACATGGTTAAAGCTCTCCAAGATGGATCTTTTGTCGGTGTGCGTTGTTCTGCACACATACTGCATTTAGTGGTCAAGGGTGCAATCCCAGTGGAGAAAAACAACAAGATTGCTCAAATCTTGGACCTTTGCAGAAAGATTGCAGGGCATTTCCACCGCAGTGTAGGGGCTAGTCAACTGTTGAGGGAGGAGCAAGAACAATCAGGGCTCCCCATACATCGCCTGAAACAAGATGTCAGCGCCCGGTGGAACTATACCCTGGAAATCCTGGAATGCATTTTGGAGCAAAAGACAGCCATCCACAATCTATCATCCCGCCACAGCATCGGGATTGATTCCACACTGGGACGTGATGACTGGTGTATAATTGGGCAGCTCGTTTATGTCTTAAAACCCTTTCGGAATGTGACGGAAAACTTGAGTCAGAGCAATGCCAGCCTAGGACAGGTCATACCCTTGTTTACCTATCTCATAGATAAGATGGGATCGTTCCTAGAAAACAGTGAGCCTGTTTGTGGCAGCCCACTTCATGCCGATGTAGCGTCTTTCATCAGAAAGCTACAAGCTAACTTGAATGACCGTGTCCGCAAAAGCCCTGAACTCATGCTGGCTTCCCTGTGTGATCCCAGGATCAAAGGTAAACTGGCACTCAGAGACAACAGCCTCTCCTACTGGAAAGAAAAATTGATTGAAAGGGTCTGGAATTTGCAGCAACAGAGATGTACGACGGATCAGGCCGGTTTGGAAGATTCACCTGCCATCTCTGCTATTCCAAGGCCTGGCACCATCACTCAAAAACAACAGAGTGAAGCATGTGCATGTTGGGTAGAGGCACTTGGCAATCTGGTGGATGCAGGTCAAGCAGCAGGTAATCAAGAGGAGAGCAGTGCCTCTGAAATGGTCAGGGCCTACCAGGGCCTGGTTGCCCAGCAACTACTATCCTGTCCTCCAACCACTGTGCAAAGTGAGAGAGTTTTCTCTATTACTGGGAATATCCTTAATCCACACCGTTCACAACTAACACCCCATTTGATGGAACAAATAACTTTCCTCAAATTTAACCTCCCCAAGCTGGGTTACCCTATCCTTAACTTGTGAGACCTGAATCATTGTTACCATGTGAAGATAGATGGGACTAGAGTGACTTGAGTGTGCGTGATTGCATGAATTAATGTTGTGTGAATGGACAGTGAAGATAGATGGGACTCAGAGGAACCATCCAAATGTTGAGGAAAATCATTTTTTTTATTTTCCTACCACTTGACACAATAACAGTTGTCTACTTGACTTTGGTGTGACCCCAAGATTTAAATAGAATTATATTGTTTTAAGCAATCCAAATTTTTCCCTTTAATCCTTCCATCACCCTTTTTTGTAATGAATGTTGTGTAGAGTGACTAGAGTGTGCGTGATTGCATGAATGAATGTTGTGTGAATGGACAGTAGCGTTGGAAACGTGATTCTATGCAAGATAGATTAGTTGGTCACTGCTGAGCTGCATCCAGATGCCCAGGACCCCTCCCATTTACCATCTCTGACCCTGGGGACACCAGGGCCCTCTCTGATCTTCCGCCTGTTTCATGACCATCTGCAATTGTCCAAAGTCACCAGTGTGAGTGAGTAATCTACCCTGCTGCCATGTTACTCAAGCCCTGGAAATGATGACTGCCTGTCAGGTCACCTTGAGGCTAGGTGACAGATGCACTCTGTAGGAATCGGAAGTGCACCGCTAGGTAGTGGACCCGAGGACTGACTGCTGTGGATTGAACCCTGGGAGGTTCAGGAAGCAGGTCTACTGGATCACTAACACAGATCCCACTGGGAAATAGAGCATAGATTCCCCAGGGCGCGGAGTCTAAGAGCCAGCAGGTGTTCACCAGAACCTCTAGTGGTGAGGATGGACTGCGCTGCAGTCTGGCTCCACGGCCCCCAGGGTCTCACAGCTCATGCTCACGGTAGACTACAGGAGAAGAGGAAAGAGGCAGCAGGCTGGAACAACAAGCAAGTAAGGGATAAGCCAAGGTCGGGGCCACAAGCAGACAAGGAAAACAGAGTACACGCCAAGGTTCAGGGTCACAGGCAAACAGGGATGGTCAGGGACACGCCAAAGGTCAGGGTCACGAGCAGACAGGAATAGTAGAGAACAGGCCAAAGTCGGTTAACTGGAATCAGATGTAGGAAACACAGCCAGTACACACGAAAGCTAACACACAATGGTTGATCAGCACTGCTGGCTTGCACTGCACAGGTTAATATAGGGTTCCCTGATAGGAGCTGGGGTGGAGCCATGCTAGAGGAGAGCTTACAAAAGCAGTCAGGTGAGGGTCAGCTGGTCTCTAGAGATGAACACATGGAGACAGGTATGCTGACAGACAAACTCTATTGCATAACCATGACACTGCCCTTTGAACCGTTGCCCCTTGTGATTGCGTTAGCCTGTGAACCTCTGTCCGGTTAACTGTTGCCCTCATGATTGCAAGCCTGCAACCTATGTCCTGTGAAAGCTGAACGGCGTGACTGGACACAATAGATGTGATTACCCTTTGCACATTGAAATAGTGTAGAGAGAAATCTCATCAATTTTCTAAGTTCAGCCTGATGGTTAAATGTAGAAAAACTACAATTATAAGGCCTCTAGTAAGTTAGTAACAATATATGGACTAGTTCATTTTGATAAACATCACACAAATCTAACAAGGAAAGCAAAACTCAAGAAAACAATTATTTCTGAACAGAATTTTTTTATTTTTAACATAAACAAAACAAACAAAAAATTAAAAAAAAATTAAAATTAAAGTACATTCTCCCCCAACCTGGTGACCAGTCGCTGTAGGGACATATTAATCCCAGCCAACTGGTCACCAAGGTACCGCGTAGCCTCCAGGTGTCTCCTGAGGCTACGTTGGTACCTCTCCAGAGCCACATAGTGACGGAGCTGCCGGCGATTGTGCAGGGCCAAAGATCGACACAGCCTCCGGGTTACTGCAAATTGTCTCTCTTGGACCTCCACAATGCACTGCAGATAATCAGTCACATGTGGCTCCGGAGGGTGGGGGATGTGTACTTGTTCTGGAGCGGGTGGAGAAGGATGCACTGGGGAGGAGGCACCAATGGGTGTGTCACTGTCCAGGTGGGGGGATGTTGATGAAGGGTGGAGGAGAACATGCCCTGTAGAAACCACTGGACAGTCAGTCCAACCAGACGCGGGCAGGTCCAGGCCTTCGTCCACAGGGTGCAGTTGAAGGATGAAGACTTCATCTGTGAAGAAAAGAAAATACATTAGATAGATAATACAATACACATGGCTTCTTCACCCTAACATTATATAAAGGCAAAGATCTCCCAGCCCTTGTAGACAATCCTGTAACATCTTGAGATGTTTTTACTTCCATACCAGTTTTCCATTTTTGATATTTAGTGAGATGCACCTAATCAATTTGTGTGTAGGAGATAGTGGTGTCTATGTCAATTCACTGCGTCATACCAAGTTTGCAGAGCTGTGCAGGAAGGTGTAGTACTACTTTACTGTACTCTGACCGGGGCGGAGCTGAATGTCCTCCCCGGCCAGAGTACAAAGGGATTCCCCTCTACACATCGAGCAGTGTAAAGGGGAATCTCCCAAAGATTTTATCCGCTTGGTCGCACGGGCGGCTGGAGAAAATCTTAAGGTGTAATGGACGCCTAAGTGCTAACTAATCTACCTCATCCAGACTAACTGACTTTGGCAAATATGGAAGATCAGTTGCACTTGCAGAAAAACACATCAGCAATACCAGCTTTTAACATTACACTCACCAAAGAGAAGCCATTCAAGCCATTGCATTTGGGATGACCTAATAAAAAGTTGTTTAATAAAATATAGCAGGCTACTTTTTAAAGTTGATAATTTTGTAAGGCCACTGATTGTTGAATAAGCCCCACTTCTGTTCTAGGCTAGGTAGGTTACTCACTCCTGGTCTAGGCTAGGAGGTATAACAGGTATAACATCATGAGAAAAGTGTTAATGCATGCATTAGGGGCATGCCAGAGATTGAGCATGTCCAGGGACTGCCAGCCAATAGCTGGAGATTCTTTTCTGACACACCCTCTCCAGCCTGCTGTGTTATTCAAAATGATTAACAGTGATTGGCTCAGACTGGGAATCTGAACTGCAGCAAGAAGGTGGCGTGATCAGGGACATTGAGGAAATAACAAGCACAGGTCACGCTAACAGGAAGACTGGAATAAGCTGCAGAGGGGAACTAATATAATTAATAATTCCAGCTAAACCGAAGCCTTGCAGAATAAATCACAAGCTATTCTAGACAAGGTATGCCATCAGCATTTCATATTTAAAATACTATATTTGCCTGGAAAATACAAAAAAAGTTATGCTTACTCCCTGGATCTGCCGCGTCTGGCTGTTCTGCCGCATCCCCAGCAGCCTCTACAGGGCAGGTCTCCTCCACCTCCTGCTCAGCCTTAGTAGCTGTTGATTAATGATAGAAAAGAACATTACAATCTGCAGTGTACAACAATCTCACACATTAGTACAAAAACATTGAAACATGTATGATCACTCAGCAGATACCAGCAAGATTATACTAACTTAATGTGGGCGTTGCTGTCTCAGCCTCCTCCTGAGTCTCCCCCTCTGACTGGATGACACCTATTTATAAAGGAGAAATGATAACGTTAATAAACGAAAATAAATATACTGTAGTGTAAATAGATCAAATTAATTATCCATTAGCATGGCAATACAGGGCAGGTCACTAACGTTTATCTACAAGGCAGGGACATGCATTCACCATTTAGAAAAAATCATTAAAAAAAAACAAATACGAGGCACTTACCTGTCCTGGTTCCAGCGGCGCCGGCGAGTGCTAGGTGCACCGCCACTGATCAGGCACCTCAGTTCAGAGCGGCGACGTTCTGTCAGATTATGTAAGTTACGCAATCGCTTGTGTTACCTGACAGAGCGTCGCAGAGGCTCTACCTGTCACTGCATGAGCGAGAAGCAATCACACTGGAATCAACAATGGAAGGCTGGACAAATGGAAAAGGAACCACTGTATTAGTGTCACTACTACAGTACTTACTGCACATTGATGATGTGGAGGACTCCTGCTCCTCTGTCCTCTGCCTTCGGCGGCGCTGGGCCTGGAGACGATCTTTAAATAAAATCAAACACATCATGGTAAATGACTATGTCGCGTCGCATGCTTGACAAAAAAAATGTCCTGCACACACACAATGCAATGCTGACACCAACCTTGATGAGCCAGCAGCTTTTTTATCTCATCCTCCCCTACAGCTGCTAAGAGCTCCTTCTCATGGGGGAGGAGAGGCACCTGCTTCCCTCTGCGCCCCCCCAACTGCCTGTGCTTACGCGCTATGGAACTGCAAAACAAAAAGAGAAGAGAAACGGGTTCCACAATTAAACTACAATTGTAATCTGAAAATGACATCAACACATGAAACACATGTAGAATAAACCCGTAGAATGAAACAATGCAAATGGAATTTTTGGATTAGGCACATTTTTTCATGTAGCACAAGGTTTGCACATTTATTTATTAACCAAATTTATTGTAAGAAAAACGTATGCTTTTTTGGTGCACAATAAATAATAAAAGACAGGATTGGGATAGGTGCCGAGTAAATGTCCAATGTGTCCACTCCAGTCCACCTTTCTATTAAGCGCTTGTGTGAACTGTGTATAGTGTAAAATTTCCTTTCTTGTTTCTTTTGCAAAGCATTAACCCACTTGCTGATGTGGACCCCCCCAAAGTAACTAAACATATGGCGGGTCCGCAAGCTGGTTAAGTCCAGCCACCGTAACACTTTTTTATATATATATATATATATATATATTTAACTTTTTTATTTTTCAATAACAAAAAATGATGTAAAACCCAGCAGTTTTACAAGGACCTGGGACTCTAATGCCACCAATAAAAGCAAGGACCTGGGACTCTAATGCCACCAATAAAAGCTCTATATGTGGCGGGAGAAGAGCATAAATTTCATTTGGGTAGTGCATCGCAGGAGCGTGCAGTTTAAAGCTGCAATGCGCTAAATTTCAGAATATGGCCTGGTCAGAAAGGGGGCGTAACCTACAGGTGGTCAGGTCAAGTGGAACTTAAAAGCACTTACTGCTCAGTTTAGTGATAACTAACTAAGAACATATAACAGGCATGGAAATATTCTTCTTAAAATTATCGTGGCGATAATATATAACATGTGCAACTGCAAACTATGCTTTCATGTGTAGGCTAGGCACACCTATGCGCAAATTTGGTTTTTCATAGGAGGGAGGATAAATTGAAAATTATTTATTCCTTTTTAAAAAAAAATTTCACTTAACTTTACTGACATCACATGTGATAGCAATAATATATGTTTATGTGTGTGTGTAAAATCAGTGCATTTTTGGAGCTTTTATCATTGTATAAATGACAATGGTCCCAAAATGGCATCAAAAGTGTCCGATGTGTCCGCCATAATCTCACAGTCACAATAAAAATCGCTGATCGCCGCCATTACTAGTAAAAAAAATTGTTAATAAAAATGCCATAGAAGGCTCAGGAACGTCCTTCTCCATATCTGAACCAGACACACTCACAGCGTCAGATTTTGCGGCAGCCATTGCACTTCCGATTGAGAAACGAATGTGAAAGTTTGGTTGGCTGACTGCTGGGGCAGAGTAGACCAATGAGCATGAACGACGAAGATTCGACACAGAAACGAAAACATGCAAACGTAAATCTTTGGCTTATGGTGTCTGTCGAAAGTTAGAAGATTCGACGGAGCAGCTGAACAAACTGTACGATGCTGCTATCAAACATTTCTGGTCAAATGCATCCCGGAAAATTCGACCGGAATAGCGACGTCGTACAGTTTAGCTGCTCCGTCGAATCTACTTTGAACATTCGACAGACACCATAAGCCTTTAATGACAGATTCGACCTTAATTCATTTCGATTTTCAGAGGAATGCAAGTTTTTAACGAAAAACGAAATTTAGGGAGTAACTAAATAAATTTATTTTTCGGACGGAAAACGAAATTGCGAAACGAAATATTTCAGTGTGCACATGTCTATTAATCGTTGCTCTTGGCAAGCTCTGTGATGCTTTCCTCATCCTATGCACGTTATAGGAGTGTCAGAATACTGACCCCCCACTAGATACTGGGACTCCTTCTGCTGGCCACTATGTCATGTAGGAGTCAACTGATGGAACCATACACAATTGGAAGTGTAGCATATGAAGAGGATTCTCTGGGCGCTGTTGCGCTGGGTGCTAAGAGTGAAGATTGGTGACGTGAGCTGAGGTACAGGTAAGTATAAGATCACTTCTCTTCCTTTACCATTTACTTTCATAGCAATAGTAATATATATTAATATATGTCACTTCTCTGACTCATTTAGTTGTGTGTTTAACCACTTCCTGCCTGGTCTATAGGCAAATGGCAGCTGGGAAGGAGCTCTGTTATGCTCTGATCACCCACAGGCCATGGTCTGGCATGATCTCACTGGACACAGCAGATGGCAGATTAGTGTACCGGCCTGCTGTCGGTGCCATGTGATCACTGTTTCTAATCACATTAGATCACATGGCAATTGTACACAATGAATGGGTTCCATTTATACCATTCATTCTGTAGTACTGTGTTGATCTCTGTGATTGGCCGCAGTGATCACATGGTATAGACAGGGCCGATCACAGCCCATCTGTACCTGTGTCCAGTCACAGCTAATCACAAGAGTCATGTATAAAAATGGTTGCTTATAATAGTGATATTCACTGTTATAAGTAATTATAGTGTGTAAAAAAATTTAAAATCTGCTCACCTCCCCTAGAGTAGTACAGTGTTACTGTCAGAAACCATGAAATCAGGCCGAGACAGAATTACAGTTAAATCACACTTGTTTAATAATAAAAGTAAAAAGAACAAACGTAGTCAAAACATAGCCAAAGTTCAGTAACCGGAAAGGATAGTCAGCCAAGCCAGAAGTCAGGGATCTATATAGTGGAATGGCAAGCAGGATCTGGAGCCAGAAGGGATGTCAGCAAAGCAAGTCTTGAACAGGATCGCATTAGATAGATTCTGTGATGTTGACCAAGGTGAAGGCAGAGATCCACTGGGCTGAATGGCTTAAGTAGGCAGGACTGATGAGCAGGATATCATCAACAGCTGAGTAACTGTGGAGAGATAGGAGCTGGCAATTAGCCGACAGCTGAGCAGCCAGCTCTGAGAAGGAAGGGCTGAGCCCAGCCCTGACAGTACCCCCTCCTCAATGGCCCCTCCCCCTCGTAGGACCACCAGGCTTGAGGGGGAAACGTCTATGGAAATCATGGAGGAGGATAGGGGCATGTAGGTCCGAGGATGAGACCCAAGAGCATTCCTCCAGACCGTGCCCCTTCCAGTACTACCAGGTACTGTATGCGCCCACGGAACATACAGGAATCAACAATGGACTGTACTTCATACTCCTCATGGTTCTCAACCTGTACAGGGTGGTAAAGCGGTTGCAGACCAAAGGTTTTAATAAGAAGACATGAAATACTTTCGAAATATGCATATTAGAAGGAAGGTCTAATGCATCTAAAGCGACTGGGTTAATCCTGTAAAGAATACGGAAAGGCCCAATAAACCGAGGTGCGAACTTCAGTGAGGGAACACGAAGTTGGAGGTTGCGAGATGACAGTCAGACCCTGTCCCCAACCTGGTAGGAAGGCACAGGCAGGCATCTGTGGTCAGCATGGAGTCTGTAGCTATCATTAGCATGACGCAAAGCCTCCTGGATTTGTGCCCAAATAGAATGAAGACCATGGAGATGCTCCTCTAGCGCAGGAATACTCTGCGGAACAAATGAGTCAGGCAACATGGAAGCTTGGAAACCATAGTTCACCATAAACGGTGACAATCGGGAAGCAGAATTCAAGGCACTATTGTGAGCAAACTCTGACCACGGTAATAGGTCTGACCAGTTGTTATAATGGTCAAAAATATAGCAACGTAGGAATTGCTCCAAGGACTGATTGGCTCATTCTGCGGCCCCATTAGACTGCGGGTGATACACAGAGGAAAAGGCAAGCTGAATTTACAACTGTGCACGAAAGGCTTGCCAGAACCGGGACACAAACTGTGTCCGAGACAATCACCTTAAGTAGCCCATGTAAGCGAAAGATCTCCCGAGCAAAAATGAAAGCCAGTTCCTTAGACATGGGCAACTTCTTAAGTGGAATACAATGAGACATTTTTGAGAACAGGTTTGAGAACAGGTCAACCACCATAAGGACAACTCTGTTGCCCTGGGAGTCGGGTAACTCCACAATGAAATTCATAGACAAGTGGGTCCAGGGCCTCTCTCCATTGGGTATGGGCTGTAGAAGATGTTGAGGAGTTTTACTCTGAGCACACACGGAACAGACAGCTATGAAGGCAGTTACATCAGCACGTATACTAGGCCTCCAGAATTGTTGGGAAATGGCCCAAAAGAGTTGATTCTTCCCAGGGTGGCCAGCAGCCTTGGGAGAATGGTAAGCCTGGAGCACGGCAGTACTGAGACTCTCTGGGACAAAGCAGCGGTCACAAGGTTTCTCAGGAGGAGCATTGACCTGAGCAGAAAGAATCTTGTCACCCAAAGGAGAAGTGAGACTGGTGCAAACCGTAGCCAGAATACGATCAGGAGGAATCACAAGAACCGGAACTGACTCCATTTTGGAAGAGGAGGAAAATTGTCGTGACAAAGCGTCAGCCCTTACATTTTTAGAACCGGGTAAGAATGAGACAATGTAATTGAAACTTGACACGAATACAGCCCATCGCGCCCTTCTGGGAGAGAGGCATTTAGCCTTAGACATGAATGTGAGATTCCGATGGTCAGTAAGAATGAGCACCGGCACAGTGGTACCTTCGAGGAGATGTCTCCATTCTTTCAGGGCTAAAATGATCACCAACAGCTCTCTGTTACCAATCTCATAATTGCACTGTGCAGTGACAATTTCTTGGAAAAGTAGCCACAAGGATGCATAGCGCTCTCAGAGGTAAGATGTTGAGACAGAAGGTTGCCAACACCAGTCTCAGAAGCATCAACCTCAAGGATAAGAGGTAACGTAGGATCAGGATGTGCCAACACAGGAGCAGAAACAAAGGCAGCCTTGAGACTCTCAAAGGTCTTAATGGACTCCGGAGACCAACTATGTGGCTTACCGTCCTTTCTGGTCATATCAGTCAGGGGCTTGACCAGAGATGAGAAGTTACGAATAAACTTCCGATAATAGTTGGCAAAGCCCAGGAAGCGCTGCAGGGGAAGTAAACCCATGGGTCGGGGCCACTGTAGAACTGCTGAAAGTTTCTCTGGGTCCAGCGAAAAACCAGCAGTGGAAATTACATAACCCAGGAATTTAACCTGTTCACGATGGAACTCGCACTTCTCCAGTTTACAATAGAAATTGTTCTCTCTTAGTTTCTGAAGCACACAACAGACATCTGTGTGGTGGCTCTCCAGGGACTTGGAAAATATGAGGATATTATCGAGATAAACCACCACACATAACTGCAACAAATCTCGGAGGACATCATAAATTCCTGGAAAACTGCTTGGGCGTTACAAAGGCCAAAAGGCATTACGAGGTACTCAAAATGGCCTGTTCTGGTATTAAACGCAGTTTTCCACTCGTTGCCCTCCTTAATCCTCACAAGATTGTATGCCCCTCTCAAATCAAGCTTCATGAAAACCGTTGATCCCTTGAGGCTGTCAAAAAACTCCGTAATCAATGGAATCGGACAGGCATTCTTAATCGTGAAACGTTTGAGACTCCTATAATCAATACAAGGTCTCAGTTCACCACTCTTCTTCTTCACAAAGAAGAAACCAGCACCAGCAGGAGACGAGGATTTGCGGATGAAACCTCGAGAAAGTGCGTCTGCAACATACTCCTCCATGGCCTTATCCTCCAAGACCAACAAAGGGTTAACTCAGCCACGAGGGGGTATGGCACCAGGTTGAAGGTCAATTGCGCAATCATACGGCTGGTGTGGAGGCAAACTACCGGCTTGACCTTAGTCAAAGACATTGCTGAAATCACGGTACTCCTCCAGCAGGGAGGAGAGTGAAGAGGTGCACAGGACCTTGGCTACCTTCTGGAAGCATGTCTCACTGCATTGTGGTGACCAGGTGAGAACCTCAGCACGGAGCCAATAAAAAGAGGGGTTGTGCCTCTGTAACCAAGGATACCCAATAACCAGCAGAAACTTAGGTGAGGAAATAACTTGGAATTGGATTATCTCATGGTGAAGAGCCCCTATGGTCATGGACAATGGAACTGTCTCATGAGTCACATTAGCAGGCTGTAGAGGTCTCCCGTCAAGAGCCTCAATGGCAAGTGGAGTGTCACGCAGCTGCAGTGGAATCGAGTGCTTCATTACAAAGGCAGCATCAATAAACAGGTCTGCAGCCCCAGAGTAGATTAGAGTCTGTATCTCGATGGACAACTCAGCCCAAGAAAGGGTGACTGAAACCAGGGGCTTATCTTTCTCAATAACTGGGGATAAAACAATGCCACCTAAGGTCCTCAAGGTTTGGGCGTAGGACAAGACTTCAAAAAGTGCCCTGCCTGGCCACAGTAAAGGCACAATCTCTCCCTCCTCCTAAAGGTT
Source organism: Lithobates clamitans (assembly GCA_037952925.1). Taxonomy (NCBI): domain Eukaryota; kingdom Metazoa; phylum Chordata; class Amphibia; order Anura; family Ranidae; genus Lithobates; species Lithobates clamitans. The sequence goes on along the minus strand of JBBGZY010000056.1, from coordinate 3,453,818 downwards.
CTCTCATCCGCAGAGAGACGCGTGAAACCCAAGTGCATGGGTTCACCTTCACTGACCGACTCAGTACCAGGAGGCATGGGAAGTGAGGGAGGCACGGGTGGGACTGCAAAGCTCAGAGACAAATGTACAGGAGGCTTCCGCTAGCGCTCCTTAAAAGAGAGTCTTTCTCTGAGGCTGGAGTCAATGAGGAGGGCAAACGTGATAAACTTCTCCAGCTCAGTGGGTATATCTCGGGCTGCTATCTCATCCTTGATGGTATCTGAGAGACCATGAGAAAAAGCAGCCACGAGGGCTTCATTGTTTCACGTAACCTCAGCTGCCAGAGTACGGAATTCAATGGCGTAACTGGCTACAGTTCTCGTGCTCTGTTCGATGGACATGAGGCACTTGGCAGCAGAAGCAGAGCGTGCAGGAATGCCAAATACCCTTTTAAACGAAGCCACAAACTCAAGGTAGCTCAAGACAACAGGTTTTTGTGTCTCCCATAGAGGGTTTGTCCAGGCCAAGGCTATCTCAGACAGCAAAGATATCACAGAACCTACTTTGCTCCTGTCCATGGGGAAACGCCTGGGTCAGCATCTCAAAGTATATCTCAACCTGGTTGAGAAACCCTCTGCATTGGACTGGAGCGCCCCCAAATCGCTGGGGAAGTGGAGCGGAACCACACATAGAGGTAATATTTGAGGCAGGTGCCTGCACAGAGACTGGAGAAGCAGCAGGGTTGGCCTGCAACATAGTTTGTACCGGTGCGGCCACAGTGGGAGATTTCAGGTGAGCCGTGTGACTCAGGAGCGTTTGTAACGCCATGGCAAACTGATCCATGCGGTGATCCAGTTCATCCAATCTGGAAAAATATTACCAACAAGTGGATTGATTGCATCTTCTGAATTTATGGCCTTCGCCTACTGTCAGAAACCATGAAATCCTGCCGAGACAGAAGTACAGTTAAATCACACTTGTTTAATAATAAATGTAAAAAGAACAAACATAGTCAAAGCATAGCCAAAGTTCAGTAAATGGAACAAATAGTCAGCCAAGCCAGAAATCAGGGATCTATGTAGTGGAACAGCAAGCAGAAGCCAGAAGGGATGTCAGCAAAGCATGTCTTGAACAGGATCGCAAGACCAAGGCGAAGGCAGAGATCCACTGGGCTGAACAGCTTAAGTAGGCAGGACTGACCAGCAGGATATCATCAATAGCTGAGTAACTGTGGAGAGATAGGAGCTGGCAATTAGCAGACAGCTGAGCGGCCAGCTCTGAGAAGGAAGGGCTGAGCCCAGCCCTGACAGTTACTATGGTAACACTGTATTGCTCTGGCCACAGTATGTAAAAAAAAATTAAAAAAGAAAGTTGTAATAAAAAAAATGTTTAAAAGTTGAAAATTATTATTATTATTATTTTTTACATACTGTCACCAGTCAGTGTCCCTGAATACGCATCCACAGCAACTCCAGTTATATGATGATGCTGTACTGCACTGTATAAACACATTTTTTTTAATTTCATCATTTCCCCAAAAATTTTGAAAAAAAACTACAACTTCAATACTCTTACTAAATACCCTAGACTATACTTTTCCAAAAAAAGTGTTATTTGGGGTGTATTTACACTGTCCTGGCATTTTCAGGCCTCAAGAAATGTCAGTACATCAAGATTGATCGATTTCCAGATATATATAGCATAGTTTGTGGACTCTATAACTTTCTTACAGACTAAATAATATACACTGATTTGGGTTATTTTTTTACCAAAGACATGTAGCACAATATATTTTGGCTTACATTTATGAAGAAAGGGTATTTATTTTCAACATTTTATAACAGAAACAAAGAAAATACATTTTTTTCAAAATTGTCGGTCTTTTTTCATTTATTTAGCAAAACATAAAAAACCCAGTGGTGATTAAATATCAGCAATAAAAGCTCTATTTGTGTGAAAAAAGATAAAAATGCCATTTTGTACAGTGTCGCATGATCCCGCATTAGTCATTCAAATCGTGACAGTGCTGAAAGCTGAAAATTGGCCTGGGCAGGAAGGGGGTGAAAGTGTCCGGTAATGAAGTAATTAAATGTGAACTTAAAAAATCCTGTAACTGCTGACTTTTAATAGAAGGACACTTACCTGCCTTAGCATTCCCAATGCTGGCATCCTAACTGTGGGCAGCCAGCTATGCTGTTTTCGGCTTCACAGCCGGCTGCCCACTGCACATGGTGCTGCACTTTGTGAATGATCCTGCAGTCTTCTGGGACCTGTGACATTTCCCAGAAGACTGTGGGGAGGGAGGGGGAGAGGAGAACTTCCACTCAGATCACCTAGGCAATTTTAGTTCGAGCAGATATCTATAAAAACTAGATACCCATTACCCCCAAAAAAACTGACATGCCAAATGTGGCAGGGGAGGAGGGGAGGTGGACTTAAAGCAGAACATTCCCTTTTGGGTGGAGTTTCACTTTAAGCTACTATGGTCTAGAAGCATCAGACTTTTTCAACAAATATGCTAAGATTTTCCTAATGTAAGGAAAAGGGGTTTCAAGGCCCACCTTTTCCTCATGGGAGAACAGCAGCAGGAATTTCAAGTACCCCCTCATGTCAGGGGCTTGTGGCTTTAGGGGAGCCTTGTGACTGCTGGGGAGGGGGGTCTTGAAAATTTATGGAAGGTTCTGGAACCCCTTGGGGGTCCTATATAAAGGGGGTACAGACAGGGTCTAGAGCCAGTCGCCAGTGGATGGTGGATGGTATAGCTGCAGGAGCTCAGGCAAAAGAGCTTCCCCTCTGAGCCCACAGCATAATACCTCCTAAGGTGGCATAAAGACCCTGCTTTGGCAGCTTCTGGAGCAGGCTGAGGCTAAAGGTGGCGAGGGCTGGATCAGGAGATGCGTTGCCCTACCTGTAGGTGAAGAAGCTCTGGAGGACAGCGGCGGTGGACCCATCGCGGAACAAGCGGTGGTTAAAGAAGGAGAAGAGGATACAGGCAGCATGGTGGAGTCCCTCAGGGAAGAGCAAGAAGAGACGCCAGAGTTTCTGGTTCCAGGTCAGCATGAAGGAGCTGCTAGAGGAGGAGCTGTCGAGGTCGCGAGGTGGGAACAGAGAAGGAGGAGCCAGACGAGGCCATACAGTCCAACAGCTCCCCCCAGGAGAAGGGAAGGGAGTGAATATGTGGCTGTCCCTGCCCACCAGAAGAGAGTTAGTGACGTCAGCCAAGAGAGGGCGGAGCCTGATCGGAGCCGGCCGCGCCCGGCAGCACAGATTTGACGATCGGCATCTGGACAACATGGGACGCTGGCGCAGCTGTCAGAAGCACCCAGAGTGGCCGTGGGTTCTAACCCAAGCTTGGGCAAAGCAGTGCATTCAGTGTCCTCACTCCCAGCTGCTGCAGAGCAGTGCCCTGCGCCATCCAGTGTGCGGTATGTCAGTGTTGCTGGTGAGTCTGATCAATTTAGTCTATTATTCTCTTTGTCTTCTACTCTTTTTCAGCTGGTTTCTAATCTAACTGCAGTTACACCTCAAAGTTAAATGATGTCGGACAAAGATGCGGCAGCTTCTGTGTGGGCAGGTAACTCGGGGCCTGCTGGGTTTGGATTTGCCAGCCAGCACTAAAGAGAAGATTTGGCGTGGGGAATATATGGACACTTTATGATTACTCCCTTTGCAAAAAGAATATTATTCTAGGTTGGTTAAGGATAAAGGAGAAGATGACCAAAGAAAGCCAGTTGATAGAACATTTAATAATTGGCTTCAAGCATTTTCTACTTATGCAAGTATTTTGTGTGAAAGGTTTCGGGAGCAAAGTTCTGGCCTCTTTCAGCACATAGATCTAATTTTGGAGGCGTATAGGAATTATGGAGGTTTGTTGTGGTATTTCTACGATGAATTTTTTAGACAAAAGATGGCGGTTCATTCTAATATTCAGTGGGGTAATAAGGATATAGGGCTCTGGTTACATTTATTGGTTCCCCCCTAACCTTCAGTGGCTCGCCACTGTTGATGAGGAGTGTTCGCACTTGATCTGGGATAGCGATCGTAGATGTCACATCTCCATACATACGGTGTGGTTCCAGTGATGTCAATCAGCTGATTTTTGCACATCTATATCAAAAATTCTATGTAGACTTTGTTTCCTTTTATATCACATGACTCTTTCCAATTGATTTGTATTCACTTACAACACTTTGTACTTTCATGTTGGTGGTTAATATTTTTAAATTTTTTCCCTTCATGTGGCTAAATAATCTTTTTTATTTTTTATTTTTTTACATCTGGTCACACAGTTTTGTATTATTATTTTGTTGTATATTTGAGATCTGCATATTATTCTATGAACCTGCCGCAGTATAACTGCGGCGGCTGGTCCAGAAGCGGTAATATCTAGTATTCTTCATTTAAAAAAAATTTATCTGAAAGTTATGCAGAACTCATTAGGCCTCCTCACATTTGCAACTAGGGTACTTCCAATAGGTCGTATATTTTTGAGAAGATTTTAGCTGATTATTTCAGGTTTTAAGAATCCTTACATTTATATAAGGGTGTCGAAAGACATGAAGGAAGATTTATTGGTCTGACAGAAGTTTTTAGTAGATTTTAATGGGAGATCAGTTTGTCAAAAAGATTTAATTTTAGATCAGGATTTTCAATTGTTTACGAATTCTGCAGGATCTTTTGGTTTTGCCGCGATTTGGCAAACACACAATTAAAATAAAGGACTTACTTAAAAATATAGTTTTATTGGAATTTTTCCCATAATTGTAGCTATTGAAATTTGGAGGGTTCACTTTAGGAATAAAAGACTCTTATGCAGCATGGATAATAAGGGTATTCTATATGCCATAAATTGCCTTTCTTCAAAATCTAGACCAGTCATAGTTTTGTTACGTTATTTAGTTTATAAATGCCTGTGTTTGAATTTGTGGGTTACAGCACGATATGTTCCTGGTAAAGACAATCTGATAGTGGATGCTCTTTCTAGATTTCAAATGAATCTTTTTTTCCAGCTATTCCCAGAGGCAGACATGAGAGGAACTTCATGCACCCAGCAGCTTTGGAAAATAAACTGATCAGAATCCCAAAACTATACCTCTCACACGTGTACAGATAGAGATAGCGGTGCTAATATAAATTGTGTAAAATAATGGGTCAGAGCAGCACAGGGCTGGACTGGGATAAAAATTTGGCCCTGGACTTCATCCAGACCGGCCCACTTTATTTGTGCAAAAACAAAAACAGTACAAAACAGCACAAAAACAGATATAAAATATATGCAATTGTGCAAAAAAACATAAGTAGCATAACATAAGGAGTCCTCACTAACTTCTTTTACTATTTCACTTATTCTCCTCTGTATTTTTCTCATCTTTCTCACATCACTGTGTGAAGTTGAGGGCAAACCAAGAAAGCCATTACTTTGACAGGCTGTCACTGAAACCAGCCCACTGAGCCATCGGCCCACCGGGAAACTCCCTGTAGTCCCGATGGCCAGTACAGGCCTGGAGCAGCATAATGCCTATGACCCTCTACTTATACATAAAAATAATAATAGTGTCATGAAAAATATTATTTTTATCATGAAAAGAAATTTCTTTAACACCCAGTGAAAAGTGTCACTATAAATAATAAATTACAAGAAATGAATGAATAAGTTCAACAGTTGTTTTTCAATCTTCTTGTGTGAAAAATCTTCTACTCTTCCACCACACCACTGTGATAGTGACACCACTCCCTCTGAAGAGCGCACTCACCAGATTGTATAGCCTCCCACTCTCGTGTTCGGCAAAACAGCAATTGAACCACACCTGGGTTGCATGTGATGAACCGTGAATCCAATCAAGCCTGCTCCATATGTGAAAAAATGAATAAAGTGCTCCACATAGCATGATACCATTTTGACAGATTTATTAAAATCACTTCAAACACACTTCAATGGTTACACTCACTTTTAAACTGAAACATAAAAGCCTTTAAAAAAAAAAAAATCCACAGCAAGCACAGCAAGGAACAGGATCAGTGATCCAACGGTGCACCGCGGTCACAGCGGACCTGAAGTGTAAACTGGTGTATCTCTCATCCAACCTTCTAAGGCCCAGCCATCCGATTGGTGTAGTCCTCCTTAGACAGCGGCATCTAATGTCAGTGCGATGGAATGCCGTGTAACCATGCCCAAGACATGTTTCGTCGAAAAGACTTCTTCAAATGGGATTGGCTACACAGATGGTTCATCAATCCTTATATACTATCTGTGATCAGTCATGTAATCATCATCAGTCATGTGATCATCATCAGTTATGTGACCTCCTGCTCTGCACATGCTCACACTTCATGTCCCCCTGACCGTGAAGCTCAGGTACAAAGACTGAATAAATTAGTGGATCCCAAACATTTTTACGGTGTGTAGTTAGAATGCTGTGTCCAGCATTACCATATATGACATATGACATATCCTAACTTATAATCCACCACTAGTTACAGTGCTAATGTGGAAAAGTAACCAATAAAAATGAATATTAATAAATTAAAAAATTAAAATGAACATGTCAACAGGAGATAATTAATTTGTCTAGTTTAAAATACAAGCTATATATATATATATATATTATAGTCATGATACTATCATACAGCTGCATAGGACAAACAATGACTGAAACACAATCTGATCCTATTAATAAAAATTATGGATGACTGCAGGCGAGTCTAAAAAAAGGGGAATAATATTATATCATCAGTGGTCAATGGATAAAACCACCTCAAATGTGAAAGCATCCCACCAAGTTTTAACTTGTTTCTCCAAAAGATTTTCCAAATTCTTTAGAGATCCCGGGACATCTTCCTCACCATCAGTAATTATCTGATTAGCGGAGAAGATATCTTCCGGGATTATCCATCTGTTAGACAGACAATTAATGGCATCCATGGCTGCAGGTGGTAAATAAATATAAACAATGGTTTGTAGCAAAAGATATACAAATAAACTGCCCCTGAATCTCTCTTACTCCACTGCGCCAAAGAAAAGTGCAAAGCTATATAAAAGATGTGTAAATGAATACAAAATGTGTGTACATACACAGTGTACAGTGAAAAAAAGCTGCCACTTAAATAAATACGTAAACTGATCAGAATCCCAAAACTATACCTCTCACACGTGTACAGATAGAGATAGCGGCGCTAATATAAATTGTGTAAAATAATGGGTCAGAGCAGCATAATGCCTATGACTCTCTACTTATACATAAAAATAATAATAGTGTCATGAAAAATATTATTTTTATCATGAAAAGAAATTTCTTTAACACCCAGTGAAAAGTGTCACTATAAATAATAAATTACAAGAAATGAATGAATAAGTTCAACAGTTGTTTTTCAATCTTCTTGTGTGAAAAATTTGAAAAACAACTGTTGAACTTATTCATTCATTTCTTGTAATTTATTATTTATAGTGACACTTTTCACTGGGTGTTAAAGAAATTTCTTTTCATAATAAAAATAATATTTTTCATGACACTATTATTATTTTTATGTATAAGTAGAGGGTCATAGGCATTATGCTGCTCTGACCCATTATTTTACACAATTTATATTAGCACCGCTATCTCTATCTGTACACTTGTGAGAGGTATAGTTTTGGGATTCTGATCAGTTTACGTATTTATTTAAGTGGCAGCTTTTTTTCACTGTACACTGTGTATGTACACACATTTTGTATTCATTTACACATCTTTTATATAGCTTTGCACTTTTCTTTGGCGCAGTGGAGTAAGAGAGATTCAGGGGCGGTTTATTTGTATATCTCTTGCTACAAACCATTGTGTATATTTATTTACCACTTGCAGCCATGGATGCCATTAATTGTCTGTCTAACAGATGGATAATCCCGGAAGATATCTTCTCCGCTAATCAGATAATTACTGATGGCGAGGAAGATGTCCCGGGATCTCTAAAGAATTTGGAAAATCTTTTGGAGAAACAAGTTAAAACTTGGTGGGATGCTTTCACATTTGAGGTGGTTTTATCCATTGACCACTGATGATATAATATTATTCCCCTTTTTTTAGACTCGCCTGCAGTCATCCATAATTTTTATTAATAGGATCAGATTGTGTTTCAGTCATTGTTTGTCCTATGCAGCTGTATGATAGTATCATGACTATAATATATATATATATAGCTTGTATTTTAAACTAGACAAATTAATTATCTCCTGTTGACATGTTCATTTTAATTTTTTAATTTATTAATATTCATTTTTATTGGTTACTTTTCCACATTAGCACTGTAACTAGTGGTGGATTATAAGTTAGGATATGTCATATGTCATATATGGTAATGCTGGACACAGCATTCTAACTACACACCGTAAAAATGTTTGGGATCCACTAATTTATTCAGTCTTTGTACCTGAGCTTCACGGTCAGGGGGACATGAAGTGTAAGCATGTGCAGAGCAGGAGGTCACATAACTGATGATGATCACATGACTGATGATGATCACATGACTGATCATAGATAGTATATAAGGATTGATGAACCATCCGTGTAGCCAATCCCATTTGAAGAAGTCTTTTTGACGAAACATGTCTTGGGCATGGTTACACGGCATTCCATCGCACTGACATTAGATGCCGCTGTCTGAGAAGGACTACACCGATCGCATGGCTGGGCCTTAGAAGGTTGGATGAAAGATACACCAGTTTACACTTCAGGTCCGCTGTGACCGCGGTGCACCGTTGGATCACTGATCCTGTTGCTTGCTGTGCTTGCTGTGGATTTTTTTTTAAAGGCTTTTATGTTTCAGTTTAAAAGTGAGTGTAACCATTGAAGTGTGTTTGAAGTGATTTTAATAAATATGTCAAAATGATATCACGCTATGTGGAGCACTTTATTCATTTTTTCACATATGGAGCAGGCTTGATTGGATTCACAGTTCATCACATGCAACCCAGGTGTGGTTCAATTGCTGTTTTGCCAAACACGAGAGTGGGAGGCTATACAATCTGGTGAGTGCGCTCTTCAGAGGGAGTGGTGTCACTATCATAGTGGTGTGGTGGAAGAGTAGAAGATTTTCACACAAGAAAATTGAAAAACAACTGTTGAACTTATTCATTCATTTCTTGTAATTTATTATTTATAGTGACATTTTTCACTGAGTGTTAAAGAAATTTCTTTTCATGATAAAAATAATATTTTTCATGACACTATTATTATTTTTATGTATAAGTAGAGGGTCATAGGCATTATGCTGCTCTGACCCATTATTTTACACAATTTATATTAGCACCGCTATCTCTATCTGTACACGTGTGAGAAGTATAGTTTTGGGATTCTGATCAGTTTACGTATTTATTTAAGTGGCAGCTTTTTTTCACTGTACACTGTGTATGTACACACATTTTGTATTCATTTACACATCTTTTATATAGCTTTGCACTTTTCTTTGGCGCAGTGGAGTAAGAGAGATTCAGGGGCGGTTTATTTGTTTATCTCTTGCTAAAAACCATAGCTTTGGAAAATAGTAACAAACGACAGAAAGCACTCACATGAGTGTAGACGGGTAGGCCGCACACCCCATACAGTGCAAGAAAAAAATACAAGAACCCCCTATCGGGGCTTTAAAGCAGCCAATAAAGTGCAGTATGGATAGTTGAAAAAATTCAATTTTATTGATACAAAAAGTATAAATAACATATTAAAAAATCACTGAAATGAATACTGACTGTTTGAGTCAGGACATGAACTGGATATGGCTTACAATTGCAACGGACAAAGCCTACAATTAGAACCAATGCAGAACACAATGTATTAGAGGGCAAACAAAGTTTTCTCAAATGTTAAATCCTTAAAATTTGACAACAACAGACGATGCCTATGAATAAGGGCAATATACAATACGATGTGTGTGAGACAACGAAAATCGTGTGTATAAATCCTGACGCGTTTCAACCCTTCCCGGGTCTTCTTCAGAGGATGGTTGTCCACTGTAAAAAGGTCAACATATATCAAACATAACATCAAATTCAACAGTACCAAACCTGTATATGTATACCATGTAGAGTCGCTGCCTAGGTTGTATAATTACCTATCGCAGGAGTTATGATGTTATAAGGTCATTTCTAACATTGTAGAGTATTTGGGGTGATGCGATTCCTCCTCTGCTTCCTAGTCTCCCTCGTGTCAGGCCAAATCCCCAGGGAGCAGGCGGTGGGCTGAATGTGTCTTGCGAGGGATCACGTCTGCCAGCCCCTCATACAAGAGAGGGAAGGAAAGGAAGGGGCAATAGGCAGCCCGAATTGCACCCAGATAGGTTCACGTTAGTACTAAAAATAAAATAAACAACAAGGGGTCAATTGGTTCATCCACATGGTTGGGAAATTCCCCAACTATGGAATTCTATAAAGTTGTTGGATTATAAGTCCATGGGTGTGCAGAAGGGCATTGCTGGAAAAAAGAAGAGGGGGGGGAGGGGAGAGAGGGGGAGGGGGGGGAAAGGGGAGAAGAAAGCATGTGAGGGAAAGGGTGAAAAAAAAAAAAAAGTGAACCAAAAGTATGTGAGTGAGACAGGAATGAACAAGAGAATAGCAAATGCCCTGCTGCCAATCAATAACCATGCAACATAGGGATATATGGAAAGAACAATGGGGTAAAAGTGCCGACAAACCACCAGTGGATAAACCAAGTGAAAAGGGGGGGAGGACCAGGCATGCTGGATAAGAAATGGTGGGAAAGGGGGGGGTTGTGGGAAAATTGGGAAAGGGGGGAGAGGGGGGAGGGGGGAGGGGAAGGGTGAGAGGGGGGAGGGAAAGGGGGAAACAGAAAGGGAAGAGAAAGGGGGGAAAAAGGATGTAGAGGGGAGGAAAGGGAAGAGGGGGGGAGGGGAAAAAAGGGGGGGAAAGAAGAAGGGAGGAGGGGAAAAGAAAATGGATAGGGAAATGGAGGGGAAGGGAGGAGATGGAGGGGAGAGAAAGGTGGGGACAAAGGGAAAAAAGTACTGAAGAGGAGTCGTTATGTGGGGGGTGGTGGGGATTGGGGGGTGTAGGAGGTGTTAGGGGATGGTACGAAATGTGAGGGTGTGTAGAGGATGGACAGTGGGTGTCTGTCAGGAGAAGGGAATAGGACTAAAAGTGAGAAAAGAAACACATGGAGCAACAGTGCACAACACACAACCAGCAAACAGTGAAAAAGACAAACAGTGTCAAAGTGCAAAGGTGGTGGCGGAACTGATTACCCAATCAAGCGAAGCTGAATAAAGGGGTTAATATATTCCAGATTCTGAAAAGTTGGAGTGTAAATGAAAAGTCATGGCGAGATAAAAGATGATTTAAGGAAAAAAAGGAAATTGCTAGAAAAATAAGTAGAAGCATTACAGTCATTCCGGGTGTACTCACCAATCTGATAGGTCAGTGATTGCATTGCCTGGCATCTCAAAATTGAAAAAGATCCAAGTTCCCCTGGGATTTGTTGTATTTATAGGGAGTGTCGATTGACTGACTCCCATCAGGTGCAGCTATGCAATTGCATCCCTCCCTCCTCCCCCTCCATTGGGGGAAACGAGCAGCACAGCTGTGCGCTCTGACGTGGTCCCCCCGGCGTTCCGGAGAGGATGATACCTTTGGGCGTCCCCGTCGCTTCCGCTGCAACTGCGCAGGCGCCGCTATGTCACGCGCACGCGCACTAGGGTGCGCACGCATGAGTATGGCGTCCGGAAGAGATCCGGGATGCCGCTGGCAGGGCGAGAAGCGCCCATCTCAAGGTGAGGCCACCTAGTGGGCGCATATAAAAGACGCAGGGCCCAAGCGTCTCCTCTATCACCCTGCCAGGAAGACACAACGGTGCACCCCCGCCCCCAGAAGAGAAGTGCAGACACTGAAGGGGAGGCAACAGGGAACACAGAGCCACACGGCCATGGATATGGTGCTGTGTGGACAGATGGTAGTGAAATATGGCACAGACAGTCCAAATCACTTGTTCACAAGGTACTACATGCAAGGTCTGTGTAATGTGAATTGACTGCTGGCTGACCATACTAAATACATTGTACTCTGCATATCATTATTTACTTAAACATGGTTGCACAATTATAGTGACATTGTCCTCTTACGGCTACGTAATCAAATAACACATATACAGAAAGGAAAATTACATAATACCAAATATTGTTACATGAGAAGAACTCCAAACTGTTTTTAGGCTAGATTTTTCTCAAAAGTAGAACATTGCGGAATATAAGATCCATTTTGTTAAATCCCATAACATACACAGAGGTGTACACCTCATGCATTCAAAAATAATGGAGAGGATAATAGTAACACTCGTGATTGTACGTGGGGAAAACCAGGCAGCAGTATACACAAGACTGGAAATGCTGATGGATAAAATGTATTGTGGAAAACTCCACTTGGTCAATGTGGGGAGGGGGGGAAGGGGGGAGGGGGGAGGGGAAAACAGGGGGAAGGGAGGAAGGGGGGGAAGGGGGGGAGAAGGAGTAGTGGGGGAGGGAGGGGAGGGGAAAGGGGGAGGGGAAAAAAAAGGGGGGGGGAAAGGGGGAGAAAAGGGGAGGGGGAGGGAAAAAGGGGTGTGTTGGGAGGGGGGAAGGGGGGGAAAGGGGGGGGGGGAGAAACACGGAGGGAAGGAACAGGAAGTGGAAGAGGAAGAAGAAATTGGTAATATTGAGTCTTCTCATGTTTCCACAGAATATTACAGCACATATGGGATGTGAGATCCTTTCCCATAGATTATTGTGTCTTCCCAGATGAAAACCCCTGCAGAAAAGGGGCAAACGAGGTTGATTCATTTAGACCCGGTGGAGAGGTGGCCTGTAACTGGAATATCCATCTCTGCTCTTTCTGCAGCAGAGACTTATTCCAGTCGCCACCTCTGGTGGGGATCTTTATTTTGTAAAGGGCCACAAAAGTGACTCTAGGGACTCTGTAGTTGTGTGTAAAAATTATGTGCCTCCCAATGGGGAAGTACGGGTTCCCCACCTCCATGCTGTAGACATGTTGGGAAATGCGTTTCCAGAATTCCTGCCTGGTTTTCCCCACATAGTACGCACCACATTCACATTCCATCAGATATACTATTCCGCGGGTGTGGCAATTCACGAACTGTGTAGGTGTGAATGTGTTTCCGTTGGGTAAAACAAAGATTTTCTCTTGCTTAATGAGTGAGCAGTATGAGCAATGTCCACAGGGGAAAGAACCCACTGTGGAACAGTGCTTCAATCTCTTATTTTCATTGGTGTATTCACTCCGAACGAGCTTGTCACGTAGTGACATAGCTCTTTTGTACGTTATGGTAGGTTTTTCTTGAACAAATCCACGCAATTTGGGGTCATCTGTAAGGATGCTCCAATGACGCTCTATGATCTTTCTAATAGCCTGGTGTTGTCGGGAGTAGCGCATGATGATCCGGGTGGGATTGCATTCAGAGCTTTTGGAGGGTTTAGGGTTAAAAAGTAGCTGAGGTCTAGAGTGTCCTATAGCTTGATTGTAAGCTTTTTTAAGGCAAGATCTACTGTAGCCCCTTGCTAACAGTCGATTTTGGAGCCCCTCCGCTTCTTTTTTGAACAGAACGTCATTTGAACAGTTGCGCCGAAATACTGTCCATAAGGGATCGAGTTCTTCAATGGGATAGGGTGAAAACTATCAGAATGAAGGATCGTATTCCCAGCAGTTGTCTTGTGGAACAAAGTGCTATAAAGGTGTCTTTTCGCAGTGACCGAGATGGAGACATCTAGGAAGGTGACGCTGTGGGGGTCATGGGTCATCGTAAACCTCAGGTTACGATCGTTCACATTGATCTTGTTAAAAAATTCAAATAGTTTGACCTTGGGTCCCTCCCAGACGACGAAGACGTCGTCAATATACCTCAGCCATTTGGTTATATGGCTGGTGTACTCGACAAGGTCCTCGTCATCCAGGAGAGACTTCTCCCACTCCCCCAGGTACAGGTTGGCGTAAGAGGGGGCACAACAGGTCCCCATAGCCACACCCTGTACCTGGAGGTAGTGGGAGTTATCAAAACAAAAGTGGTTATGATGCAGTATATAGTGCAGCCCATTCAAAATGAACCTGACCAATGCCGGATCATACTGAGAATGCTGTTGCAAGGCCCTTTGTACAGCAGCCAAACCCTTAGAATGGGGAATGCTGCTGTACAGCGCCTCGACGACGATGGTCACCAAAATGGCATTTTCAGGTATCCTCAGATCATTGATGAGTTGTAAAAATTGTATTGTGTCCTTGACAAAGGAGGGCAGAGACAGAACAAGAGGTTGCAAGTGTGCATCTATGACACGGCTTAGGTTTTCCGATATGGCTCCGTTGCCAGAGACAATGGGGCGGCCTGTGGGTTTTGTCGGATTTTTATGTATCTTGGGTAGACTATAAAACGTAGCTACCTTAGGGTGTGGAGTCCTGACAAATTCGTAAATATTCTTGGAGATCTCCTCTCTATGGAATGCACGATCAATCATATTGTAGAAGCTGGAATTATATTGATTGATGTTGAGGGCTGAAATTGCTTTATACCATTCCTTGTTATTTAATATGTCCAGACACATTGAAACATAGTCGTCATTGTTCATGACGACCACGTTGCCCCCTTTGTCTGAGGGTTTTATCACAATTTTGGGGTTTTTTATGAGGCGTTGAAGGGCCAGGTTTTCAACATCAGAGAGATTGGCCGGTTTGGATTGAATTTGTGATAGTTTGCATATGTCACGATTTGTTTGCCTTAAAAATACTGCTACATTGGGGTTAATACTTGAAGAGGGGAATGTGGTAGAAGCCTTTTTAAACATCATTAGGGGATTTGGGGTCGATCTGTCCACCTCCTGCAGTAAGGCGTCCAGATCGATTTGGTCTATTAAATCCACTGTATTGTTTTCTTGGTAAAGAAGAGTTAGGTCTCGTAGGGCCCTACATTCCTTCATGCTGAAAAAGGACCCATCCACAGCGTCACCTTCTGAATCGTCCTTTGCACGCAGGTATTTTAATAATAACCTGCGTGCAAAGAGTTGTAGGTCAGTGACTGTTTCGAAGACATCGAAGTGTTGTTCTGGACAGAAGGTTAGTCCACGGGATAACAGTTGTATCTCACTAGGTAACAGATTGGTGGAAGATAGATTAACCACGCTTAGGTGGTTTGTTGTATCCGCACCACAAAGGGGTCCAAACCGTTGCCTGTTTTGTTGGTTTGTGGGGACGCAGGTCCCCGAGATGAGTTTAAAGCTTTTTGCGGAGCTACTTTATTGAAGCCGACAGAGGGAGTAAGATGTTTAGAAGATTCTTGTGTAGGTGGAATGTTGCTATTTAATTCAGGGGATGTTACCCTGCCCGCCTCCGCAGTGCAATCTTTTGTTGCAGTGCGGCCAGGTTGGGTATCATGAGAATCTGCTTGTGTGGAGGCAGTATCCATCGCACGTTTTTTAGAGTCGTGTTCAGGAGATTTCCTGAAACTACAATCTCTTTTCTGTTGTGCTTTACTACGCGTTTGGTTGCGTTGGGAGGAATTCTTTCGTTCAGGTTCGGGATCCGAAGATCTCCGAAGTTTCGAAGTTTGAGTATTATTTTTGTTCTTGGGTTCCCGACGTGGATGGTTATTAGATGGGGACACATAGTTCTTCCATCTGTAGGCATATCCCTCCGAAAAGGCATGTTTGTCCCTCCAGAATTGCGTTTCCTTATTAAGCAGAATGTTTTTGTTAAAGGTTGAAAGATTTTCTTCCATACAAGTTTGAGATTCTGCGAACAGGGGGTGTTGGGCATATTGACTCAATGTTTGTTCCAATTTGCTGATAACGCCGTCTAAGAGGGCAATCTGTTTGCCGTATTCCCTGGACAAGATAGACATCATCTCCCGGGAGCACGACTTAAGATTGGCCTCCCATTCGGCCTTGCACTCATCACTTATTAAATCAACATTTGGAAAGATTTGGACACGTAGTCCATAGGGATTGATTTGTTCCTCGAGGTATCTGCCAAAACTCTTGACATGCCAAAAGAGGGCAGATTTTCTCTCGAGTACCTTAGTCAATTTTTGGAATAATGATGTAATGGACAGGGTTTTTTGATCGCCCTGTTCGAAGGAGTTTTCATACTGAGTCATTAGGTTAGCCCAATCAGAAAGCATGTAAGGGAAAGGGTGAAAAAAAAAAAAAAAGTGAACCAAAAGTATGTGAGTGAGACAGGAATGAACAAGAGAATAGCAAATGCCCTGCTGCCAATCAATAACCATGCAACATAGGGATATATGGAAAGAACAATGGGGTAAAAGTGCCGACAAACCACCAGTGGATAAACCCGTTTTTCTGGCACTCGAGTTTAGACATGAACTGTGAACTGGTTTTTAGGTGTTATATATGATTCTGGTATATGGTTTTTCTCTTTTTCATCTCATTCTTTATGTTACTTGAATATCCACTCTAGTTATTAATAGGCTGTAATTTCCGTAAATTTACAGGGGCTGATTGGGCTAACCTAATGACTCAGTATGAAAACTCCTTCGAACAGGACGATCAAAAAACCCTGTCCATTACATCATTATTCCAAAAATTGACTAAGGTATTCGAGAGAAAATCTGCCCTCTTTTGGCATGTCAAGAGTTTTGGCAGATACCTTGAGGAACAAATCAATCCCTATGGACTACGTGTCCAAATCTTTCCAAATGCTGATTTAATAAGTGATGAGTGCAAGGCCGAATGGGAGGCCAATCTTAAGTCATGCTCCTGGGAGATGATGTCTATCTTGTCCAGGGAATACGGCAAACAGATTGCCCTCTTAGATGGCGTTATTAGCAAATTGGAACAAACATTGAGTCAATATGCCCAACACCCCCTGTTCGCAGAATCTCAAACTTGTTTGGAAGAAAATCTTTCAACCTTTAACAAAAACATTCTGCTTAATAAGGAAACGCAATTCTGGAGGGACAAACTTGCCTTTTCAGAGGGATATGCCTACAGATGGAAGAACTATGTGTCCCCATCTAATAACCATCCACGTTGGGAACCCAAGAACAAAAAAAATACTCAAACTTCAAAACTTCGGAGATCTTCAGATCCCGAACCTGAACGAAAGAATTCCTCCCAACGCAACCAAACGCGTAGTAAAGCACAACAGAAAAGAGATCGTAGTTTCAGGAATTCTCCTGAACACGACTCTAAAAAACGTGTGATGGATACTGCCTCCACACAAGCAGATTCTCATGATACCCAACCTGGCCGCACTGCAACAAAAGATTGCACTGTGGAGGCGGGCAGGGTAACATCCCCCGAATTAAATAGCAACATTCCACCTACACAAGAATCTTCTAAACATCTTACTCCCTCTGTCGGCTTCAATAAAGTAGCTCCGCAAAAAGCTTTAAACTGATCTCGGGGACCTGCGTCCCCACAAACCAACAAAACAGGAAATGGTTTGGACCCCTTTGTGGTGCGGATACAACAAACCACCTAAGTGTGTTTAATCTATCTTCCACCAATCTGTTACCTAGTGAGATACAATTGTTATCCCGTGGACTAACCTTCTGTCCAGAACAACACTTCGATGTCTTCGAAACAGTCACTGACCTACAACTCTTTGCACGCAGGTTATTATTAAAATACCTGCGTGCAAAGGACGACTCGGAAGGTGACGCTGTGGATGGGTCCTTTTTCAGCATGAAGGAATGTAGGGCCCTACGAGACCTAACTCTTCTTTACCAAGAAAACAATACAGTGGATTTAATAGACCAAATCGATCTGGACGCCTTACTGCAGAAGGTGGACAGATTGACCCCAAATCCCCTAATGATGTTTAAAAAGGCTTCTACCACACTCCCCTCTTCAAGTATTAACCCCAATGTAGCAGTATTTTTAAGGCAAACAATTTGTGACATATGCAAACTATCACAAATTCAATCCAAACCGGCCAATCTCTCCGATGATGAAAACCTGGCCCTTCAACGCCTCATAAAAAACCCCAAAATTGTGATAAAACCCTCGGACAAAGGGGGCAACGTGGTCGTCATGAACAATGACGACTATGTTTCAATGTGTCTGGACATATTAAATAACAAGGAATGGTACAAAGCAATTTCAGCCCTCAACATCAATCAATATAATTCCAGCTTCTACAATATGATTGATTGTGCATTCCATAGAGGGGAAATCTCCAAGCATATCTACGAATTTGTCAGGACTCCACACCCTAAGGTAGCTACGTTTTATAGTCTACCCAAGATACATAAAAATCCGACAAAACCCACAGGCCGCCCCATTGTCTCTGGCAACGGAGCCATATCGGAAAACCTAAGCCGTGTCATAGATGCACACTTGCAACCTCTTGTTCTGTCTCTGCCCTCCTTTGTCAAGGACACAATACAATTTTTACAACTCATCAATGATCTGAGGATACCTGAAAATGCCATTTTGGTGACCATCGACGTCGAGGCGCTGTACAGCAGCATTCCCCATTCTAAGGGTTTGGCTGCTGTACAAAGGGCCTTGCAACAGCATTCTCAGTATGATCCGGCATTGGTCAGGTTCATTTTGAATGGGCTGCACTATATACTGCATCATAACCACTTTTGTTTTGATAACTCCCACTACCTCCAGGTACAGGGTATGGCTATGGGGACCTGTTGTGCCCCCTCTTACGCCAACCTGTACCTGGGGGAGTGGGAGAAGTCTCTCCTGGATGACGAGGACCTTGTCGAGTACACCAGCCATATAACCAAATGGCTGAGGTATATTGACGACGTCTTCGTCGTCTGGGAGGGACCCGAGGTCAAACTATTTGAATTTTTTAACAAGATCAATGTGAACAATCATAACTTGAGGTTTACGATGACCCATGACCCCCACAGCGTCACCTTCCTAGATGTCTCCATCTCGGTCACTGCGGAAGGACACCTTTATAGCACTTTGTTCCACAAGACAACTGCTGGGAATACAGTCCTTCATTCTGATAGTTTTCGCCCTATCCCATTGAAGAACTCGATCCCTTATGGACAGTATTTCGGCGCAACTGTTCAAATGACGTTCTGTTCAAAAAAGAAGCGGAGGGGCTCCAAAATGGACTGTTAGCAATGGGCTACAGTAGATCTTGCCTTAAAAAAGCTTACAATCAAGCTATAGGACACTCTAGACCTCAGCTACTTTTTAAACCTAAACCCTCCAAAAGCTCTGAATGCAATCCCACCCGGATCATCATGCGCTACTCCCGACAACACCAGGCTATTAGAAAGATCATAGAGCGTCATTGGAGCATCCTTACAGATGACCCCAAATTGCGTGGATTTGTTCAAGAAAAACCTACCATAACGTACAAAAGAGCTATGTCACTACGTGACAAGCTCGTTCGGAGCGAATACACCAATGAAAATAAGAGATTGAAGCACTGTTCCACAGTGGGTTCTTTCCCCTGAGGACATTTCTTATACTGTTCACTCATTAAGCAAGAGAAAATCTTTGTTTTACCCAATGGAAACACATTCACACCTACACAGTTCGTGAATTGCCACACCCGCGGAATAGTATATCTGATGGAATGTGAATGTGGTGCGTACTATGTGGGGAAAACCAGGCAGGAATTCTGGAAACGCATTTCCCAACATGTCTACAGCATGGAGGTGGGGAACCAGTACCCCCCTTTTCTCCCCCTTTCCCCCCCTTCCCCCCCTTTTCTTTTTTTTTCCCCTCCCCCCCTTTCCCCTCCCCTCCCCCCCTTTCCCCTCCCCTCCCCCCTACTCCTTCTCCCCCTTCCCCTCCCCCCCCTCTCCCCCCCTTCCTTCCTCCCTTCCTTCCTCTTCCGGATGCCGTACTCACGCGCGCACACCCTAGTGCACGTGACGTAGCGGCGCCTGCGCAGTTGCGGCGAGAGCAACGGGGACGCCCGAAGCTATCATCCTCTCCGGAACGCCAGGGGGACCATGTCAGAGCGCACAGCTGTGCTGCTCGTTTCCCCCAATGGAGGGGGAGGAGGGAGGGATGCAATTGCATAGCTGCACCTGATGGGAGTCAGTCAATCGACACTCCCTATAAATACAACAAATCCCAGGGGAACTTTATTGGATCTTTTTCAATTTTGAGATGCCAGGCAATTTTGAGATGCCAGATGCCAGGCAATGCACTCTGACCTATCAGATTGGTGAGTACACCCGGAATGACTGTAATGCTTCTACTTATTTTTCTAGCAATTTCCTTTTTTTCCTTAAATCAACTTTTCATTTACACTCCAACTTTTCAGAATCTGGAATATATTAACCCCTTTATTCAGCTTCGCTTGATTGGGTAATCAGTTCCGCCACCACCTTTGCACTTTGACACTGTTTGTCTTTTTCACTGTTTGCTGGTTGTGTGTTGTGCACTGTTGCTCCATGTGTTTCTTTTCTCATTTTTAGTCCTATTCCCTTCTCCTGACAGACAACCACTGTCCATCCTCTACACACCCTCACATTTCGTACCATCCCCTAACACCTCCTACAGCCCCCAATCCCCACCACCCCCCACACAACAACTCCTCCTCAGTACTTTTTTCCCTTTGTCCCCACATTTCTCCCCCCTCCATCTCCTCCCTTCCCCTCCATTTCCCTATCCATTTTCTTTTCCCCTCCTCCCTTCTTCTTTCCCCCCCTTTTTCCCCTCCCCCCTCTTCCCTCCCCCCTCTCCATCCTTTTTCCCCCCTTTCTCTTCCCTTTCTGTTCCCACCCCCTCTCCCCCTCCCCCTTCCCCTCCCCCCTCCCCCTCTCCCCCCTTTCCCCCCTTTCCCATTTTTCCCACAACCCCTCCCCCTTTCTCACCATTTCTTATCCAGCATGCCTGGTCCTCCCCCCTTTTCACTTGGTTTATCCACTGGTGGTTTGTCGGCACTTTTACCCCATTGTTCTTTCCATATATCCCTATGTTGCATGGTTATTGATTGGCAGCAGGGCATTTGCTATTCTCTTGTTCATTCCTGTCTCACTCACATACTTTTGGTTCACTTTTTTTTTCTTTTTTCTTTTCACCCTTTCCCTCACATGCTTTCTTCTCCCCTTCCCCCCCCTCCCCCCTCTCCCCTCCCCCCTCTCCCCTCCCCCCCTCTTCTTTTTTCCAGCAATGCCCTTCTGCACACCCATGGACTTATAATCCAACAACTTTATAGAACTCCATAGTTGGGGAATTTCCCAACCATGTGGATGAACCAATTGACCCCTTGTTGTTTATTTTATTTTTAGTACTAACGTGAACCTATCTGGGTGTAATTCGGGCTGCCTATTGCCCCTTCCTTTCCTTCCCTCTCTTGTATGAGGGGCTGGTAGACGTGATTCCTCGCAAGACACATTCGGCCCACCGCCCGCTCCCTGGGGATTTGGCCCGACACGGGGGAGACTAGGGAGCAGAGGAGGAATCGCATCACCCCAAATACTCTGCAATGTTAGAAATGACCTTATAACGTCATAACTCCTGCGATAGGTAATTATACAACCTAGGCAGCGACTCTACATGGTATACATATATAGGTTTGGTACTGTTGAATTTGATGTTATGTTTGATATATGTTGACCTTTTTACAGTGGACAACCATCCTCTGAAGAAGACCCGGGAAGGGTCGAAACGCGTCAGGATTTATACACACGATTTTCACACACGATTTTCGTTGTCCCACACACATCGTATTGTATATTGCCCTTATTCATAGGCATCGTCTGTTGTTGTCAAATTTTAAGAATTTAACATTTGAGAAAACTTTGGTTGCCCTCTAATACATTGTGTTCTGCATAGGTTCTAATTGTAGGCTTTGTCCATTGCAATTGTACGCCATATCCAGTCCATGTCCTGACTCAAACAGTCAGTATTCATTTCAGTGATTTTTTAATATGTTATTTTTACTTTTTGTATCAATAAAATTGAATTTTTTCAACTATCCATACTGCACTTTATTGGCTGCTTTAAAGCCCCGATAGGGGGTTCTCGTATTTTTTCTTGCTTTGGAAAATAGTTTTGTCACGGACAACATTGTCAATTCCTTGGCACCCTCTACGTGGTCGGGCTATACTACAGCATTGTGGCTATCTTTTCTTAATTTACACAACCAAAGTTTACTAGATTTTTCTGAACATTTAGTGTTATTATTTTTTAATGACTTAATGACTAAGAAATATGCCTGGTCTCACATAAATAAAATCTTATCAGGAGTATAATTTTTTCTTAAATTGCATTCTTTACCATCCTGATTTAGTTTTTTCTTAATACGTCAGGCAATGAAAGGTTATAGAAATATATAAAACCAGGTGTAGCGCTAAAAAATGAGAAAAAATATTGCTATACAAAATAAAATAATAACAAGATAAATTGTGAAAAATGGTGTTTTGTATGTTTTGTGCAAACAGACTCCTTTATATAGGGACAAGGACCCCTGTGATGAGAATCCAGCTCCCAGGCTTGTTTGCATTGGCACTTCCGGGGTCATCCAAAATGGCGGACCCGAGTGCCTTCCAAGCCTCTCTTTCATGTAGTTCAATTCTCATAGGTCTAATGGTGTCATGTGTATCCGAATGGAGCCGTGACGCCGAGTCACGGCGTCCCACTTTCACATGTTACCACCCCCTGTGGTCTCTTAATAGGTATATGGAGGAGGAGGCCGTGACTCCACGTCACAGCATCAGTGACATCCCCCATAGTGTGAATCCCGATGGAGACCGCGCTCGCGCATGCGCACGGCGTCGTCCAGCGCGATGACGTCATCAGAATGTGACGTATGCGTACAGCGCCTCCGGTCACCATTCGATAACACCAGGAAGTGACCTGCAGAGAGGAGAGATAGGCCGGAAATGATGTTGTAATCCCCGGAAGGGCACAAAAAGTGTACGCAATGAGTGTATATTAGTAGGTAACTTAAAAACGACTGGGACTTCGCTCAAAAGTGATAAACAAGTCCATAAAGAACGGAAAAATAATATAAGAAGAAAAAATAGGGATAAATAAATTCAAGGGGAAGATGGATTCTCAGCAGGAGAAAGAAGAGGTGGATAATTAATTATTCCATCCCATAGCTCCCTCCTTGTCCCTATATAACTCATATTATATTCCTTCAAAAAGGACAGTGCATTAGTAATAACTACCCAAATATCCAAAATAAAATAAATATAATCATTGTAAAATTATGTGCAACAGATAAAAAGGCACATACATGTAACCAAAAAAGGAGGTATCAGACATTATATATCCCCTAGGTAGTTAGAATCCCTAAAAGGAAGTTAATATTTCCTGTCTCATGATATATCTGTCAAGATTCATTTATAAAGGCATTAACATCTACTTCAACGTTCATGCCTTGAGGAAAAAAAGTATTTTTCTTCTTATATTATTTTTAAGGTTCTTTATGGACTTGTTTATCACCTTTGAGCGAAGTCCCAGTCGTTTTTAAGTTACCTACTAATATACACTCATTGTGTACACTTTTTGTGCCCTTCCGGGGATTACAACATCATTTCCGGCCTATCTCTCCTCTCTGCAGGTCACTTCCTGGTGTTATCGAATGGCGACCGGAGGCGCTGTATGCATACGTCGCATTCTGATGATGTCATCGCGCTGGACCGCGCTGCGCACATGCGCGAGCACGGTCTCCATCGGGATTCACACTATGGGGGATGTCACTGATGCTGTGGCGTGGAGTCACGGCTCCTCCTCCATATACCTATTAAGAGACCATAGGGGGTGGTAACATGTGAAAGTGGGACGCCGTGACTCGGCGTCACGGCTCCATTCGGATACACATGACACCATTAGACCTATGAGAATTGAACTACATGAAAGAGAGGCTTGGAAGGCACTCGGGTCCGCCATTTTGGATGACCCCGGAAGAGCCAATGCAAACAAGCCTGGGAGCTGGATTCTCATCACAGGGGTCCTTGTCCCTATATAAAGGAGTCTGGCTGCAGTGGGTAAGTACCCCAGACAAAGTCCTGTGTGACGAAACGCGTCGGGAGTACTCCACTGACGCCATTTTTATTTGCAAGCGCTTTTTACTTTGAGATGTAAGTGTTTTTCCTTTTAATAAATTTTATATGGTTTACGGAATTACACTATTAGCCCCTTCTTCATTACATGTGGGTAATGTCCGTTAATGTCCGAGCTTCCGTATGGAGAAGACTGCTTTGGGATAGCAACGTTACAACTTCACCATTTACCAGCCCTTGGTATCCTACCTCCATTGCCAGTGAGCAACCTAAGCCTGTTTGACCCATATAGCGTATGCTCGGTGGGTCCCAACTTTCTGGTAAGCCTCCAGTCATCTCGGGTGGTGGTTGTGCACAAGTGTCTATCAGCACATGTTGGATTATATTCAGAAATTTTCACGAGTATATGTCTTGGAATTCATCACCATTGCAACATCTATGTTCACTGCACCTGTATATTTAGCTGTGGACTTTATTGCCATCATTGCATCTTGTCATCACGTTTGGTGACCCTAAGGGTTTATAACATGAGTGACTTTTATGTATGAACTTTCACAAAACATACAAAACACCATTTTTCACAATTTATCTTGTTATTATTTTATGTGGTATAGCAATATTTTTTCTCATTTTTTAGCGCTACACCTGGTTTTATATGATTTATTGCAAATTTTCTATTTGTTGTGTTAGCTGCTTACATTTATGATTTCTTTGGAGTAAGCGCATGGTTTACAGGTTTTTTAATGAAAGGTTATAGGAAATCTCATTATTCTTTGGATAAGAGAAAACTCATTACTCCAAACATTTTGCTAGGTTTATGTAATATCTCGAATGTGGTTTGCTTTTCTCCTTATGAGGCATGCTTATTTAGAGCTGCATTTTCTATTTGTTTCTTTACTGCTCTGAGAGTTTCTGAGCTAGTCCCAAATAATTCTAAGAGCAGAAAATGCCTTAGAATTAATGATGTCATAGCTAGGTGGTTCAGGGAAATTTTTGGGCCTACCACTTTTACACCACTTTTTGCGATTGAAAGGGCTCATCGACTCCCTTTTAAGACCCGCCAGGCGGCCGATTATACCAGGCTACTACTTTTGAAACTTGTTAATTACAATGATAAGGTGATCCTACTTCGGAAGGCCAGAGAGATGGAGGATATTATGTATAATGGGGTTAGGGTATCATTGTATCCTGACTTCTCACCAGAGCTTTAAAAACGGAGAGCTGAATTCATACCAATTAAGTGAACTCTGCAGAAACATAAAATTGAATATGCTTCGCTATATCCAGCCCGCTTACGGGTGACAGCATTGGGCGGAACTTTGTTTTTTAGCTCACCAACTGAAGTGTCGCAATGGCTGGAGGAACATAAGAAGGACCTGTAGAAGATGTTGAGCATGGAACTATATTTGATTACTTGTGAGGGAGGGTGGGTGGATTGGTGGAGGAGTATTTTATTTTTTTAGGATCACCAGTGGGAGTCCCCCCCCTTTTTTTTTGGAGCCGATTATTATTGAAATATCACCATAATATCACCGTAGTAAGACTACACTGAAATGTCACTGCAAAGTCACTGTATTAAGATTATATTGTAATAAGATGGACTAATTTGATTGGAGGGAGTGGAGGAGGGGAGACATATTTTATTTTTTTGGTTGAATGAATGTAAGCATAGGAACAAGGAAGCAAATGGGGCTCCCAAATTGGTTATGTTCTACACTTAAGTTGTTAATGACACTGGTTTTGAATATGAGGTTGGAATGGTGGGGGTGGAATGGTAAGGTTACAGGTGAAGCCCCTAGGGTAGGCCCAGAAGGGCACAGGAGGGAGGACAGGGGAGAGAGGGGTGGGGGGGTTGGATGGGGGTAGGGTGGGCGGTAAGAAACACACATCAAAAATATTAATAGTAATATAACAGAAGGCACAAACAGTGAGAAGGGTGAGATATGGAGGGAGGGAGGAATACATAGATTGGAGAAGATATTTGAGGTGGAGGGGAGAGTGTGAGATTGTCAGACCGATTATTTTTTCCCTTTTTTTGTGTGTGTTTCTTTTTCTCTTTTGTTCTTTTTTCTATTTTTTTATTATTTCAATTTTTCCATGCAAGGTAGGACATTTAGTATAACCTCTTGGAATGTCTGAGGTTTAGGGGACCCAATTAAGAGAGCCATAGTCTTGCCGGCACTGGAGGGGAGTGGGCCTGGACTTCTCTGCCTGCAGGAGACGCATTTGACTGATGACACGGTGGTACAACTCTGCAACCGGAAGTTCCAATCCCAATACAATTCAGTCCATTATGCCTATTCAAGGGGGTGAGCATAATGGTTGGGAGAGGAGTGGCGTTCTCCTGCAGAGAGAGCTGTATTGATGAACAGGGCCGGTATATTTTTTTGTTTTGCTTGAGTGAGAATAAACCATATGTGTTGGCAAATATATACATTCCCCCCCATTTAAGCTTGAGATTCTACATAAACTGTTGGAGTTTGTGTTGGATAAAATGGGAACCCCAATAATCGTGATGGGAGATTTCAATGAAGTTTTAGACAAGAGCCTAGACAGATTCCCACCAGCAAATAGGCCCAGTACAGTGGGAGAAGGTCGGCTATCTTGATTCTTGGGAGAGTTGGGGCTGAGTGACATATGGCATATGCACCACCCGCAAGAAAGACAATACTCATGTTTTTCAAGCTCCTATCTTACTCTCTCTAGAATAGACATGGCTTTGGGTAATTGGGAGGTATTGCCATCGGTAAGTAGTATAGAGTATGGTCCAAGAGGAGTCTCGGACCACTCCCCGCTGGTGCTGACAATAAATACAGGGGGCAAAGCCCATTTAAGAGAATGGAGAATTAGTCCCTGCTGGCTGGAATTGATAGGCAATCCTGGAGATGTGATGGTTAGATTGGACAAATTTGTGCAAATCAATACAGGCATGGCGCCAGCTGGAGTGGTCTGGGACTCCTTGAAGGCCTATCTTAGAGGCCTCTTGATCCAACAGGTGGCAAGAACCAAGTGGAAATCTAGAGAGTGGGAAAGGGACATTAGGGACGAGACAATGCAGGCAGAGAGGTGATATGTTTAAGACCCAACTCCAGATAGGCAAAGGGAATGGCTAGATAAGCAACAAGTCTATAAAATGGCCATTAGAAGGAGGATGGAGAACAGACGTATATTTCAGAGGCAGAGCCATTTTGGAGAAGGGGAGAGAGTGGGCCATATGTTGTCCCTCTTGATTAAATCTAATACTCCCCCTTCTTCTGTTTTGGCAATTAGGACACCAATTGGGGAGATATCCACCGATGCAACAGAGATAATGCATACATTCAGTGAATACTATAAACATTTGTATAAATCCAATTGGGGAGCTGAGAGTGAAAGAATAGACGGTTTTCTTTAGGGAATACCAATCCCGACCTTGTCAGAGAAGGATAGAATAGACATAGAAGCACCAGTGACCCTTGAGGAGCTAAAACGAGCAGTGGCTGGGATGTCCAGCCAAAAATCATCAACAACAATCATATACAAACGATATGGTGAGATACTACTCCCAGAATTGTTGAAAACATTGGGATGGGCATTAGCCAATGGGAGACTCCCCATTTCAATGTTGGAAGCTGCCATCATTGTAATACATAAGGAGGGGAAAGACCAATTGGATGTCTCCTCTTATGGCCCAATCTCACTGCTATGCACTGATGTAAAAATTTTGGCCAAAGTGCTAGCAACCCGTCTAAATGGATGTATTCAAAAGTTGATGCACCCTGACCAGTCGGGTTTCATTCCCAACAGATCAACCAGTACCTACATCAGAAGAGTCTTTTTAAACATGCAGATTCCAACTGATATTGTGGGTTCTAGGGCCATACTGGCCTTGGACGCTGCCAAGGCCTTTGATAGCCTAGAAAGGAACTATTTATGGAGGGTGTTAGAGAGATTTGGATTTGGCCCCTCCTTTATCAGGTGGGTGAAAATACTTTATAGCGAACCAAGAGCTAAAATAAAAATTAACAATGAATACTCAGAATTATTCCAGCTGGAGAGAGGGACGAGACAGGGCTGTCCCTTGTCCCCTCTATTGTTCGCTCTTGCAATGGAACCACTAGCAATCATGACTAGATCACGGCTGGACATACATGGGTTCTGGCGGCAAATGGTGGAGGACAAGATAGCACTGTACGCAGATGACGTTCTGTTTTTTCTTGGAGATGTTGAAACCTCGCTAAATACAGTGATACAAATGGTTGGTGAATTTGGGCAATTTTCCAGTCTGGTTATCAACTGGGAGAAATCAGCTTTGTTACCGGTTGACCCACTTGGTAACCAGATACTGCCTGGAGCTCCCCACTTGAAGATAGTTACTAAACTGAAATATCTTGGTGTCTGGATCACGAGCGATATAAAGCAGTATATTAGTGATAACTTAATCCCATTGTTACTTAAATTAAAGCAAAAGGAAGATATTTGGAGCCAACTCCCCCTATCTGTAGCAGGGTGTTGTAACTTAATAAAGATGATATGGCTACTGCAGATCCTATATTTGCTCCATAATTCCCCCATTTGGATAGGTCAGACGTGGTTAAAGAGAATAGAATCCCTTTTTAGGGAATTAAATTGGAGGAAGCGCCAATCTAGGATTAGTTTGCAAACCATGCAATTACCGACTAAAGAAGGGGGTATGGTGGTCCCGCACCCGAGATCATACTTTCTGGCATCTCAGTTACAACATTTAACAGGTTGTGGAGACCTGGGAGGGGGGAACCCTTGCAACAGAATGATGATAATGGGGGCCCCACATAGTATACTAGTGGAGGTGCTAGAGGCAGACTTATTTATTTATAGATGCCCAATAATAAAATTAGTCAGTAAAGTATGGCAAGTAACGAAGGCCCTAATGGGATATAATGGGGTAACAGAATACACCCCCTTATGGAACATCAAACATTTGGTATATAGAGAGGCCCAGGGAATGGGAGAGGCAGGGTATTAACCGATTGCCTCAACTATATGAGGGCAATCTCATGAAGACATTTGTGGACTTAAGACGGGAACTTAATATATCAAACAAGGCATTTTACAAATATCTGCAGATTAGGTATGCCATTCAAGCACAGTTTAGGTCACAAACCATTGAATGGACTCAGATCTCAATACTTCTAAAAATAATGAAACCAGCTGCAACTAAAGGACTAATTTCTCAGTTATATGCTAGATTGGGGGCTAGAATAATAATTGGAGATGACCTTCTAGGAGTAGAGCGGGGTGGGAGAGAGACGTGGGGGCAATGACTATGGAACAATGGGATAGGATCTTAGAACTAGGAGACTTGGTCTCGATTTCTCCCTCGCAGAAAGTATCCCACTTGTTCCTAAGAGTATACTATAGAGTATACTATACACCCAAAAAATGTTTAGATTTGGAAGGAGACAAAATGATGAGTGTCCCAGATGTAAGGTGTCAGGGGACCTGATCCATATGGTGTGGAAGTGTCCTAAGCTATTTAGATACTGGGCAGAGATAGTAGCTAGGATAAATAAAACTTTTGGGATCACACTAGAACTGGAGGTCAAGACTTGCCTATTAGGAAGCTTAGAGGAAGGTAGAGTCCAGTCCGGTGCATCAAAGTAGTGTTGAGATGCCTGATTCAGGCGAGAAAATTGATAGCACAGAAATGGCAGGCACAGTCTGCCCAGACAGTGGAGAACTGGGTTGAGACCATTAATTCAATGGTTTGGAGTGAGAGGGCGACATGTATTAGGCAGGGTAATCACAGTAAGTTTGTAAGAATGTGGAGACCTTGGCTGGTCGAGATGGGGTGCCCACTCTAAGGGGATGGCGAGAGATTCTCTCTAGTTCCTTGCCACCCCCTCATTTTTGCTTTTCCCCTTTACAAGGCCCTGGATGCTTTTCTCTTTTACTTTTCTCCTGCCCAGGGAGAAGGCTTCCACCTTCTCCATTGGCCATATAACTATCAGAAGTACATGCACAATTAATGATTGGGTGGTGTGAGGGTAGGAGGGTGGGAGTAGGTTGAGAGGGAGGGAGAGGGAAAAAAAAGTAATAAAAATCTTGTTTTTTGTACTATGAGATGTTATATGATATTTTATGATGTTGTATGTTCTTCTTTTGATATTTAAGGAATAATACAAATAAGGATAATTAAAAAAAGAGCAGAAAAGGCCTTAGAATTAATGAGGTTATAGCTAGCCCCAAAAATATTAAGGTATTTATTAGCCAGTCCAAAACTGATCAGCTTGGAAAAGGCTCTCGGCTCACACTTGTAGCATGTTCCAACAGACTAATCAGTCTAGTTTTCTTACTGAATTCTCATTTCCAAAATAGACCATCTGTGGGTGAGGTTTTGTTCTTACATCAAAATGTTTTTTCTTTGACAGTTTTTCAATTCCAGGCTGTTCTTCATAAATCTTTGTGCTGCCTTAATTTAGGTGATGTCGCTATATCTTCTAGATTGTAAGCTCTAACGAGCAGGGCCCTCTGATTCCTCCTGTATTGAATTGTATTGTAACTGCACTGTCTGCCCTCATGTTGTAAAGCGATGCGCAAACTGTTGGCGATATATAAATCCTGTATAATAATAATAATATCATCCCATTCTTTCCGCATTGGACCTGCCACAGAAGAGGCTAGAATGGGTTTGGATTCCAGCATTATTAAGCAGTTAGGAAGGTGGAAATCTGATGCTTTTAAGTTGTAAGTGAGACCTAACAATGTTTTTTGAATTACTTAGGTGAACAACGAATAGTATGGCTAATTGGACATTCTTTTATCTTTTGAGCGCACAGAAGAGCATCATCCCAGATTTATACAGAGTCTCTTGATCTGGATCCTAGCCTTTTTATTGTGTATTGGCATTGTAAAAGGGGTTTGGTTTGAGGGGAACTTCTGACCGAGCTGCGTGCAATGAGGCTATTAAATAGGGCTATTGAAAAGTTGATGGCATTTGGATATGGTTTTTCATATCGTCATCTAGATGGGCTGGTCTAAGTATTTTAAAAAACTGCTGATTTACTGGGATTTTCATGCGCAACCATCTCTAGGGTTTTAGAGAGAATGTTCCAGAAAAAGAGAAAATAGCCAGTGAGTGACAGTTATGTGGATGAAAATGCCTTGTAGAGGTCGGAGGAGAAGGGACAGACTGGTTCAAGATAATAGAAAGGCAACAGTAACTCAAATCCCCATTGTTACAACCAAGGTATGCAGAATACCATCTCTGAATGCACAATACATCGAACCTTGAAGCAGATGTGCTACAGTAGCAGAAGACCACACCGGGTGCCACTCCTGTCAGCTTAGAACAGGAAACTGAGGCTACAATTTATACTGGCTCGCAAAAAGTGGACAACAAAAGATTGGAAAAACGTTGCCTGGTCTGATGGGTCTCGATTTCATCTGTGAAATTCAAATGGTAGGGTTAGAATTTGGCGTAAACAACGAGAAAGCATAGGTTCATCCTGCCTTGTATAAACGGTTCAGACTGCAGGTGGTGGTGTAATAGTGTGGGGGAATTTTTCTTGAAACACTTTGAGCCCCTTAGTACTAATTGAGCATAATTTAAATGCCAAGGCCTACCTAAATAGTGTTGCTGATCATGTCCATCCAGACTGACCATGGTGAGTCTGATCAGTCTATTATTAGTCTATTATCCTCTATGTCTTCTACTAATTTGCAGTTGGTTTCTAATCTATCTGCAGTTACACCTCAAAGTCAAATGATGTCGGACAAAGATGCAGCAGCTACTGTGTGGACAGGTAACTCGGGGCTGCTGGGTTTGGAAAGATTGCTAATTCAGCTATGATTGCTTTTTCTCCAGCACAGGTTCCGTCTCAGAGTAATTCTGCGCTAAACAAGGTGCCTGAGAACTGTGGGAAAGAGTCTATGCCTTGCATATTGTCCCCATTGGGTTTCCATTTGCCAGCCAGCACTAAAGAGAAAATTTGGCGTGGGGAATGTATGGACATTTTATCATTACTCCCTTTGCAAAGAGAATATTATTCCAAGTTGGATAAGGATAAAGGAGAGGATGACAAAAGAAAGCCAGTTGCTAGAACAGTTAATAATTGGCTTCAAGTACTTTCTACTTATGCAAGTATTTTGTGTGAAAGGTTTCTGGAGGGAAGTTCTGGCCTCTTTCAGCACATAGATGTCATTTTGGAGGCGTATAGGAATTTTTGAGGTTTATCATGGTATTTCTACGATTAATCTTTTAGACAAAAGATGGCGGTTCATTTTAATATTCAGTGGGGTAATAAGGATATAGGGCTCTGGTTACATTTATTTGTTCCCCAGAAGCATCCAGTGCCTCGCCAAACCAACACTTTACCTTAAAATCCGTTAGGTACATATAAGAAAGGCATTTGCTTTTCTTTTAATGATACACAGTGCAAATAATCAAATTCTTGTAGATTCCGGCATGAGTTCGCCTTTTGTTCAGGGCCTCATCCGGTCAGTAAATGTTTTAAAAAATCATCAATGAATACGCTACAGCTGAGTAAGGATTACTTCCTTAAGAGCCAACACCCCAGTGAATCTGTCAAAAATGGAGTCATGGTTGCGTCTGTATTCAGACCAAATGATGGCCCAATTAATTACTAAGGGATTTCGAGAAGGTTTTAAATTGCCTAAATTTAGTGGTTCTGGTTGGCAGTCACTGTTAGGGAGAACATTTGTATTTAGTTTATAAATGTCTGAGTTTGAATTTGTGGGTTAAAGCAGGATATGTTCCTGGTAAAGACAATCTGCTAGCGGATGCTCTTTCCAGATTTCAAATGAATCATTTTTTCCAGCTATTCCCAGAGGCAGATGTGAGAGAAACTTCATGCCCCCAGCAGCTTTGGAAAATAGTTTTGTCATGGACAACATTGTCAATTCTTTGGCACCCTCTCCGTGGTCGGACTATACTACAGCATGGTGGCTATGGCTATCTTTTCTTAATTCACACATCCAAAGTTTACTAGATTTTTCTGAACATTTAGTGTTATTATTTTTTAATGACTTAATGACTAAGAAATATGCCTGGTCTCACATAAATGAAATCTTATCAGGAGTGTCATTTTTTCTTAAATTGCATTCTTTACCATCCTGTTTTAGTTTTTTCCTAATATGTCAGGCAATGGAAGGTTATAGGAAATCCCATTATTCTTTGGATAAGAGAAGACCCATCACTCCAAACATTTTGCTAGGTTTATGTAATATCTTGAATGTGGTTTGTTTTTCTCCTTATGAGGCTTGCTTATTTAAAGATGCATTTTCTAATTGTTTCTTTGCTTCTCTGAGAGTTTCTGAGCTAGTCCCAAATGATTCTAAGAGCAGAAAAGGCCTTAGAATTAATAATGTCATAGCTAGCCTCAAAAATATTAAGGTATTTATTAGCCAGTCCAAGAGCTTAGAAAAGGCTCTTGGATCATGCCTGCAGCATGTTCCAACAGGTTAATCAGTCTAGTTTTCTTACTGAATTCTCATCTCCAAAATAGACCATCTGTGGGTGAGGTTTTGTTCTTATATCAAAGTGGTTTTCCTTTGACAGTTTTTTAATTCCAGGCTGTTCTTTGTGCCGCCTTAATTTATCTGATGTCGCTATATCATCTAGATTGTAAGCTCTAATGAGCAGGGCCCTCTGATTCCCCCTGTATTGAATTGTATTGTAACTGTACTGTCTGCCCTCATGTTGTAAAGCATTGCGCAAACTGTTGACGCTATATAAATACTGTATAATAATAATAATAATATCAACCCATTCTTTCCACATTGGATCTGTCACAGAAGGGGCTAGAATGGGTTTTTAGATTCAAGTATTATTAAGCAGTTAGGAAGGTAAAAATCTGATGATTTTAAGTTATAGGTGAGACCTAACAATGGTTTTTGAATTACTTAGGTGAACAACGAATAGTATGGATAATTGGACATTCCTTTATATTTTGGGCACACAGAAGAGCATCATCCCTGATTTATACGGAGTCTCTTGATCTGGATCCTAGCCTTTTTATAGTGTATTAGCATGGTAAAAGAGGTTTGGTTTGAGGGGAACTTCTGACCAAGCTCGGTGCAATGGCGTATGGTTATCTTTACCCGGATATTTTGATCATTCATTTGGGGGGAAATTACATAGGCAACCAAAAAACTTTGAATTACATTTTTCAAATTAAGGGTATGTTTCCATTATTGCATCCCCAAAGTCGCGTGATTTACACTGCGACTTTGCTATGCGATTTCTGTTGCGATTTAAAAATTACTTTGTGCGACTTTGATGTTCTGCGATTTAGTCATAGTGATGTAATTCCTTATCCTGCTTAGTTATTTCCCCTTCCTCTTTCATTGTAACATATTGTATGTTGGTTAGCAAACATGTTGGCTATGCAATATATTGGGTCAGCAGTCATTATGGCTGCTGTAGCAGCATTAATAGTTGAAGAAGAGGATAACCGGAGGAGGAGAAGGCATAGATTTTGGATCCATCCCATCATTGCCCAAAGGGAAGGGAGAGGCCAGTTGGGGTCCTTTACAACGGCCTCTGTGCTCATGAAGACAAATTCTTCAACTACATAAGGATGTCAATTAGAAGGTAAGAACATTTGATGTCAACTTGCAAATGCTCCAAGATATATTTATGAAAACGTGTATATGTCTGGTCAGTATGACTCTTTTTCTACTTTTTAGCTTTGAATAACTAGAAGTGTTAACTATAACCTGATCAAATTGTTAAAAAAATGGAACTAGATTTTTAAATGTTTTATTTTTACATGGGCAATGTATATAATAGCCATACATTTTTTATTTACAGTTTTGATGTTGGCTTTGCTCTCTAGCCATCTAGAGCGACAAAACACCAGTTTCCGAAGGAGTATTCCAGCTGTTGAAAGACTCATTATAACATTGAGGTAACTTTTCATACCTACTTTTTCTTCTTCTTACCTCATATGTGGCATTTGGATATCCACATCATTCTTTCATCCTCTTTATATGAAGTGAAATAATAAATACTAGCATATTATTGTGGGTAAGATTGTTTTTCCAATATTAATTTTCCCTCTACATCACCAGTGTCTTTCTCCTGCC
This sequence comes from Lithobates clamitans, assembly GCA_037952925.1. NCBI lineage: Eukaryota > Metazoa > Chordata > Amphibia > Anura > Ranidae > Lithobates > Lithobates clamitans. The sequence goes on along the minus strand of JBBGZY010000056.1, from coordinate 3,418,851 downwards.
CCTCTTCTTCCTTCACTTCCCCAGGCACCTCCTTCCAAGCTCATTTTTTGATCTAATATAGAAGTAGCTTATTGTTAATATGTATCATTCTAATAAACTGTATTTACTGTTCCATTTTAGGTACCTGGCAACTGGACATTCCTTTGCAAGTTTGCACTTTGAATTTTTGGTTGGCAAAACTACTGTCAGCAATATTGTCCACGCTACCTGCAGAGACATCTGGAATGTCCTTAGGGATTTGGTCCTGAAGAAGCCCACTTACAAAGATTGGTGCAAGATAGAGGACGTTTTCTGGGACCGATGCAATTTCCCGAATTGTGTCGGGGCAATTGAAGGAAAACATATGAGGGTAGTGATGCCCATTGGCAGTGGCACAAATACTACAAAAAATATTTTTCTTTTGTATTACTAGCAGTGGCTGATGCCAATTATTGTTTTAGCTATATAGACATAGGATCATATGGCAGCAGCGCAGACTCCAGTATTTTCCAAAGATCATCTTTTGGAAGAATGTTGAGGGAAAATGGCCTGGACCTGCCACAGGACTGTCCGTTGCCAGGAACAAATGGGCCGCCAATGCCATTTGTGTATGTTGGGGATGAGGCCTTTGCTCTCAGTGAGCATCTATTAAGGCCTTATTCCAATAGGTGTCTGAGTGAAGAGAAGCGCATCATTACTGGTTAATGAGGGCAAGATGAGTGGTAGAATGTTCATTTGGCATTTTAGCCAACAAGTGGCGTTTGCTACATACACCTATGTATTTAAAACTTGAGAATGCAATATCTGCAGTAAAAGCAGCATGTGTGCTTCATAATTTTGTAAGAAATCGTGATGGCTATCTTTTTGAAGATTCCCTCATGCATAATCTGGAAGGTGCACAATGGAGTGCCAGTAGGGGCACCACCAATGGTGCCACTGTGCGTGAGGGATTCACGTCGTTTTTTATGTCTGCTGCTGGTTCTGTCCCCTGGCAGCAGGATGCCATTGCATAATGTATGTCATGCATTTTTTATTTTAGTATTATTTAGATGTCTGTTATGTTTAATTGCATCCAAATGCAGAATAACAGGTCTTTAACACAAATTATAAAAATGGATAAGTATAAAACGCATAATGTAACCAGAATAATTTTTATTTTCTGGAATTTTGTGCAAGAATGCACTAAAAATAACTTTTTTGGGGGTGAACTACACCATTTGTTGTTTTTTTTATTTTAAACAACCACAACAAATAATACAAAATTAAAATATATCAATTTGAACAACAGCAAAATAAAAGTCATACAAAAAATAAAATATATAATCATAATCTTTTTTAACAGCAAAATCTTTTTGCAAGAAGGCAAAAAAAT